>JAUEJJ010000017.1:14681312-14691745 GCA_032164275.1 Synergus coniferae | reverse complement strand
ATTTTGAACATTAAAACAAAACTTTTTTTATTTTCGAGACTTTGAAATTTTCGGTAGTTTGAAAATTCGGATATTTTATATTAACGAGGAATTGAAATTTCGGTAATTTTCGGCAATATTATTTTTATATTTAGGAATGTGCATTTTTCGGGAATTTGAACGTTCGGAAATTATTTTTTCGGTATTTTTTCACATTCGGGATTTTGGTTTTTCAACAAAAAGATGTTGTTCCAGTTTTTATAAGCTTTAGCATTTAGGGGCAAGGTTTTTAAACCCTACATCATTTTTATATGAGGACTACATATAGAAAAAATGAAAACTAACCGAGAAACACAAGCTTTCATCCGCTAGTGTGGATTCAACCTTCTTTTTTGAAAACCTTGTATAAAGCTCTTTCTCCATTTGGTGGCGGAACTTCAAAGGATGGAAAATGTGAAAAAGATGTTGGGAAGCGTTTGATTTTCCGCATCCGTTACTACGATCCTATATGATTTTCCGTTTCTGTTGATCCGCTGTAGTACGGATGAAAAATTGTCTAAATACTAGTTGGAGATATCTATAAATATTATTAAATAACAATATTATACGCGTTACAGCATGCCGAAAATATTGCCTGAACTATTAATAATATTCAACCATAAAAATATATTTCGTTCAGTAATAATAATAACAAATAATATTATATATAATGTAAATAACATCTATGTTTATTAATTTTTAAAAACGTTTAATTATTCAAGATTTCATGGGATTTTAAGTAATGTTAAAGTGTTTTTAAAGGATTTTACGAAATTTATTGATATTTTAAGAGATTTGAAGGGATTTAACGTTATTTTATGGGATATTAATTATTTCTAAGAAATTCAACGAAATTTGAACGGATGTCACGAGATTTCATAAGATTTTATAAGGTCTTTTAGGAAATTTTAAGTAATTTTATGAAATTTGTTGGGATATTCAATGGTTTTAACGAATTTTACGAGACTTTATCGGATTTAAAGGAATCTCAATGTATTTAAGGAAATTTAAAGGGGATACACGAGATTTATTTGTATATTAAAAAATCTTAAGGGTTTCACGAGTCATGGGAGTTTTATATAACTTTTTCATAGTTTTATTAGCGATGCGACTTTGTAGTAAATCTAAAATGTTAATTGTCAATCAAATTTGCATAATTATTGCTTCAAAGTTTAAACTCCTTTTAATTACCTCTTTATAAAATTACAGATTACTCTGTCTTCTAAATTTAAATTTAAATTATTTTAGCGCCCAAACTAGATATATATCAAAGGAGGAAAATTATAACGTTTTTAAACTGCTTTAAATGAACATTACTTCTGAGTCAGACAAAGTTAATTTACTACATATAAAAATGGTCAATTATTATATTAATTATTATTTGCATGTTATTTTTATTTGCATTAAGTTATTATTATTATTATTATTTGCATAGATATAGTTAATCAGATGCATCATTTTAAAATTATTATTAAAAAGCCAAGATTCCATCTGTCACTTTTAGCGATAATTATGAACGTCCTTTTTATATACTTGAATATATGTATAGTGAAATAGATAAAAATATCTGAAAAATCCCTAAAATCAAATAGAATCTCTTACAATATCTATTAAAAACTCTTCAAATCCTTCACAGTCTTTTTTATCCTAAAATTCTTTAGACTTTTTAAAATCTCTTGAAATTTCTTAAAAAGCTATGAAGTTGCGTCAACTTTTGTGCTCATTCAATGAGCACTGAGCTCCCTGAAAGAATCAAATATGATTTGCTTCCTAATAGAGGAAGCATTAAGTAATTAATTAAATATATTAATAATAGATCATCTGATTCGTTTCAACACAAGAAATTTCTTTTCATCAACTTTAAAATGTGATAATTAGGAAAGCTACAGTTGAAAAATCAATTTTCCAAAATTATAAATAAAAATAACTTCCTTAATTTTCAATTAAGTGCATTAATCATATATACCAATCAATTCATCTCGACACAAAGAATCTTCTTTTTCCTTACATCAGCTTTAAATTATGAATATTTGAGAAGTTATAGTCGAAAAATCAATTGTTGAAAATTACAACTAAGCATAGCTTTCTTATTTTTCAATAAAATGCATTAATCTTATAGGTCAATCGATTTGTCTCGACGCAAGGAATCTTTTTTTTTCTTACATCTGCAATAAATTTTGATTATCTGAGAAGTTATCGAAAGTAAGTAAGAAGAAGTAGTAGAAAAATGAATTTTACGAAAATTATAAAAATACATAGAACTTGTAAAATTAATATTTTGTTAAACCTTTTTAAGATGTTCAACTTGGTATATAGTGGAATAACTATGCAAAATTTCATCAACTTATCTGTACGCGTTCTCGAGATATTGCAGGATCGTCAAAAGTGTGACACACACACACACACACACACGCGCACGCGCATACACACGGACAATTTTGTAAAATATCATATTAGACATATTCCCCTTGAAATATGTTCAAAAAAACCTTTTTTTAGAAACTGGATTTTGTCACCACTACAAAGTTTTCTCTATGAGGAACAAAATCATTTAAGATGTCTTGAAATCTTGTTATATAAATCTATAAAAATCTCTGGAATATTCTTTCAATAACTCTTCCAAACTCTTTTAAAAATATCTTGGTGAAACTCTTGAAAATCCTTAAACTGTTTTGAACTCTTTCAAAAATCCTTTGAAGTTTCTTAAAATTCTTGTAATTTCCTAAAACCACTTTAGGTTCTATAAAATCCCTTAAGATTACTTAAAATCACTTGACAACTCTTGAAATCCCTTAAAATCAGAATCTCATAAAATTCTTTAAAATGTCTTTAAATCTAGTGAAATCGTTGAAAATTTCTGAAAAATCGTTTTGATAAGTCTTTAGAACTGTTTTAAAAATCCATTAAAGTCAACAAAAAATCTCAAAAACAATTTTTACATCCTTTAACGTCTTTTTCTTTTTATCCCTTAAACTTCATAAAATTCGATTTAAAATGCGATTAAAAAATGTGATTTAAAATCTGATGAAATCCTTTAAGATGTCTTGAAATTTTGTGAAATCTATAGAAATCTCTGGAATTCATTTTGATAACTCTTTCAAAGTTTTAAAAATCCCTTGAAATCTTCTGAAAACTCTTGAAAATTCTTTAAATGTTTTGAACTCTTTGAAAAATCCTCTGAAATTTCTTAAAATCGAAAGAAATTCCATAAAATTACTTAATTAAAGTCTCTATAAAATAAATATAAAATTAAAAAATAATTATCTCGTCAACTTCTGAAAATTGATTTCTATACTCAATAATTCATTTCAATCAAAAATATTTCCAATTAGAGAGTTAGTGAATTCATTAGATATTATCAATACATTTTTTAAATCAAATTATGACTTTTGTTCTTTATTTTTTCAGAGATCTGTAATAGTTGATGGCATTACAGGAAATGTTCGGGAAGTAAATTACAAATCGTAGTATTTTTATGTCCCATATAAGTAATACATATAGTTACAAAGTTCACTTATGCTAGAGAAGTCTCTTGTATCAGATATGTACTCGTATAACCATGGAATAGAAGGGTTTTGCTCCGTTTGTGTCTGATCGTTTCTCTTCTTCGTGGTAATTTACGACTACCTCGAAGATTCCCTTACTTCTGGTTAGAGTAAGGCTTTCTAGTTTGATTTATATTATCGTCTAAGAACCACGTTTGTCCATAAAATCTCGCTCTCGTTGTAAAAGCTATTTCAGAAAGCTCGGGATGATCTTCGTCTTATTTCATATCACATACAATATGTGGATAGGTCGAAAACATTTTTTAGAAATAAAAACCTTCTGGGACTGACAAAGTCACGAATAATGAATATTTTGGCACATTTCTGATTCATAAAAACAATACATATATATGTCGAAATCCTCTTTATAATATCAATATACTCGAAATCCTGCGAATAACGATAATGACTCATTGTTTATTCTCTTCTCTAGGGTTCAGTGCAAATGATGGCGAAATTTGTTGGTTTAGTCATTAACCATCGACGAATGCTCCCCATATTTAATTCAATGATATAGTCAAGTTGATCTGTGTCGCCAAATTTAACATTAATTGCAATGCAGAATAGAACAGTAAAATCCGAAGCAAACATCAGACATTATAAACTAATTGTTAAAATCGGATTTCTCATTATAATACACATCATCAGGGTATTATAAGCGAATTATTCATTAATTCTATTTTCGCACCCAGAGATTTCGCGTTCGAGTTGGCAAATAAATGAATAATATGACTCAATTTAATTATGAAGATCTTATGGTATTACCTTCTAGCATGATCAAATAAAAAATCGCAGTACTTTGTGAGGAATCATCAGAGACTACAGAATTTCAAATCCTTTATTTCTCGCTCTGTTAACCGAGACGTCAGTCTTGGACTCTGGGGATTTTTGTAATCTACATGGTGTTTGTGACTGTCGAGTGGATTATTCTGGATTCGAGAGAGGGTGCTTGTCACGGAGGGATTTTCAGCATAAAAACAGCCTCGGCTCTGCAAAAAAAGAGGAGATATGCGCCTTTGCATTAGGCTAATGAGGGGTTGACTTGCTTCAATTCATGTTTCTTTTTTCTTAATTCCCTTGCAGCACGCGCTGTGGCCAGAACTCGAGGAAGGGGTAATGACGAAACTCATACATCGTGTAATGCAAATTGTCCCCGCTACTCCCAGTAACATTTCGATTACCATATCGTTATCTCAAATTGCGAAACAATGCTGCAACCAAAATTCGCAGCGTTTCTTTACACCCAGAAAAAGGTTCTTATTAAATTAAAAAAAAAAAACATTTTTTTGACTAGGTTTCTTTGAATCAACATACAAATATTTTTATATTATAAAAGAAAATTTATTTGATTTTAATAAACGACATCACGTAGTTTTTCCATTTGTTTAAATGATTTTTTTGATTTAAAACAAATTTCTGTTGATTCAAAAAAGTTACTGGGTTAAATGAAAGAAATAATTTCTATAGAGTCAGTAATTTGAAGTAAAGGAATTATTTCCTTGAAATTATTTTCTTGGCTTTTAGTATACTCTTTTAGTGTCCTAAAATGAAGGTCAAGTTCGTTAGCCAGCCATTTTGAATAAAAATTCAAACAGCTAGAGCATTTTGAAAATTTTTGAGACAATTTTTTTTAATTTACAAATTATATGAATGGATATTCATATAGTACTCAGAAATTCGAACAATTTATCCTTATGAATTTTTCGATAAAAAAATTGTCAGATATAACATTTTAAAAATTCAAAGAAACAAACGAAAATTAAATTTTGAAGCCAAATAACGCACGATATGGAAAAAAGTGTTGAGATGAAAAATGTTGCTTTTTGAACACATTCCAAGATTAGCACATCGACTTTTTGAATTTACTCGACATTCCCCGGGATTTTGGAAGAGTTCATAGAATTTTAAGGGATTTTAAATTTTAAGGGATTTCATGAGATTTCAAAAATTTTAAACAGATTTTAAGAGATTTTCAAAAAATTTAAGAGATCTTTAAAGATATTTTGAAATTGTTTTCGCACTTTTAAAATGCAATTTTTAAAATATTTGTTTAATCTCTGAAAAATTCTTTCAACAAATTTTTTGAACTATTTCAAGAATCCATTAAATTCCATAAAATTAAAAAAATCTCTTAGATCCTTTTAAAAACTTTTAAAATCCTTTAAAATCATGATTATCTCTGGAAATTCCTAAAGCTCTTTAGAACTCGTTTGAAAATCCCGTGAAATTTTCAGAAATTGTTCAAAAAGTCTCTAAAACCTCTTCAAATTTCTTAAAATCACTTTAAATGGCTTGAAATCTCTCGAAAATTTTAAGAATATTTTGAAATAAACCTTCAAAGTTCCTAGAAGTTTTCAAGATTTAACTGATTTTAACGAATTTTAAGGAATTTTAAGGGATTTCAAGAGATTGTTATGATTTTTAAAAGACTTTCTGAAATTTTAAGATATTTGTGCATCCTCATAGCGGAAGCTTTGTAAAATCCAGTTTCTAAAAAAAGGTATTTTGAACATATTTCAAGGCGAATATGTCTAATATGACGTCCTGAAAAATTGTCCGGATATGTGTATGTGTGTGTGTGTGTATATGTAGGTATATAATATATGTATGTCACATTTTTGACGATCCTGCAATATCTCGAGAACGCGTACAGATAAATTGATGAAATTTTGCATAGTTATTCCACTATATACCAAGTTGAATTTCTTAAAAGGGTTTAACAAAATATTTAATTTTACAAGTTCTATATATTTTTATAATTTTCGTAAAATTGATTTTTCGACTATAACTTCTCAAATAATTTTGGAAAATTGATTCTTCAACTATAGTTTTCTTAATTATCACAGTTTAAATTTGATTAAAAAAAAATTTCTTGTGTTGCAACGAATCAGATGATCTAATATTAATATATTTCATTAATTACTTAATGCTTCCTCTATGAGGAAGCAAATCATATTTGCTTTCAGGAAGCAAAGTGCTCATTGCACTTTCCTTCAGACAAAGTTGATGCAACACAAAGTTGAGCACAAAAGTTGATGCAGCTTCACAGCTTTTTATTATTTTCAAATATTTCATAAATAGTGAATCTATGTATTCTTCTACATAATACACTTCATATGTCACTTAAACATATTCGATCACCGAAGTTAAGCAGCGCTTGCCTCGGTTATACTCGGATGGAGGCTGTCATACTAGAGTCTATCAATAATTAGGTTCTTGTTGAGTATTATTTTGGAGTTTATTATATTAAAATTTTCTTGAAATTTTTGAATTACCCTTTTGTAACTTTAAAAAAAATTAAGTAACTAGAAAATTTGGTTAAATCTTCTAGAATCCATATTAAATCCTTAAAATCATTGAAAATCCCTTCGAATACTTATATAATCACTGCAAATATCTGGAAATGGTTAAAAAAATTGAAATTCCTTGGAATTTGTTAAAAAAACTTGAAAGACCTTGAAATCTTCTGAAATTACTTGAACTTCTTTAAAATTACTTGAAATGGCTTGAAGTCTCTTAAAAATCGTTTTGATAACTCTTTTGAACTGTTTTTAAAATGCATTAAAGTTAACAAAAAATCTCAAAAACAATTTTTTAAATCCTTTAACGTATTTTTCTTTTTATCCCTTAAAATGTATAAAATTCTTTAGATCTCTTTTAAAAATCCTTTGAAATTTCTTAAAATCAAAAGAAATTCCGTAAAATTACTTAATTAAAATTTCTATATAAAATAATCTCTTAAAATTCCTTAAAAAGTCTTTGAAATCTTTAAAATTCCAGGCAACGCCGGGCAAATTTCTGCTAGTAAATAAATAAAAATAAAATACTTTTGGAAACTTTTTTTGACATTCTTAATCCAATAAATGTAAAAAAAAAACAAAAAAAAAAGACAAAATGAGTGTATTTAATGTAGAACAGTTCTGGAATAACTCTAGAAAAGTTCTGTAAACTTTAGATCGAAGTCTGATTTAAAAAAGTTCTATAAAATATATAAAGAAGTCCATGAAAAAATGTTGAAAAGTTTCATAAAAATGACATTTGAGTTATTGAGAGTTTGTAAACTACACTAATATAAATTTTCTAGAACTGAGTTCTAGAAAATGAGCTGCGCAGTCATTTCAGTGCGCAGGTAGCGACATTCTCCGTGTCTCTCGCCCCCCGGACTACAGCTGTAGCTTATGTCTTAGATTTAGTTTTTATATTAAATTTCAATTTAGGTTTAGCTGCGATGCTTTAGGCGTGTGTTAGGAATGTAATGCGAAAGTTTAGGGTTCGACCCCGCGGGGAATAATAAAAGTTTTCATAGCGTGCGTTTATAAATAGTGTAATGACTGTGTGTGTAATACATACTATAGTTAAACATGTGAAAAGATATTAGAGTGTAATAATAATAATAATACAAAATATTTATTTTTTCGGCGCAAAATCGTTTACCATATCGTTTTCTGGAACTGTTCTCTAAAGTTTCAAGACCTCTTCGATATAGATTTTATATTAGCTGGAGTTTTAGATTTTCTAGAACTGTTCTACGTTTTTCGTAGGATAGTTTAACGTAATTTAAAACCAAGAAGATTTTAACTTTTAATAAACTACCCTCCGTATCTTTTACTATAGAACTAGTACTAGAAAATTTAATGAACTTTTTTTTCCGTGTACAAACCTTTATTAAAGCTTGAAATATGTCAAAAAATTAAAATATTTATTAAGCATACAAAATAAAGTGCTAAAATAATTACATAATTCATTATTAACGACATTTTACTTTATTTTTCAAATATTTGTTGGATTTCTAAAATTTTTTCTCAAGATTTCAGCATTCTTATTCTTACTTATTCCTCCTCTTATCCGATTTTCATATCACCCCTCTAGGGTAAAAAAAGGGCGAGACAAATTGAAAATTAATTTCAGGGAGACGAGGTCTGACACTCTTTTTCACAAATTCGTCTTACTCTACCTGAAAGTTTAAAAAAGAATTTAAGGACAAGACGGAGCTTACAAAGATTCAATAGATTCAATTGTTGAGGAGCAACGACTCTCGCTCTTCTCGTTAGCAAGTAAAATGGCGTGACATTGTCCTACCTGAGGATGAACCTGAATAGGACTCGAAAGGCCGGTTATGCTAATCTGGAACGACCAAAATGTTAGTCTGTCCTTATCTCTCTTTACCTTCTCTAAACCAAACTTTGATTCTTCCTTTTTTCGTTTCGTTGCCGAAATTCAACGTCTAATATTATACTACCTATCGCGTAGGAGTCGCCAGAAACCCTGTTCCCTGGCGAAACGGTCACCTCCTTTATCCTTTGCAAAAGAAAAAGGACCTTCTGGGTAGTCGACCCCATATATATAAAAACAAGTTTCTGCGAAGTCATTCCAGAAAGGATTTCAATTTTTAAATCCTCAATTTTTTATTATTTTATTTGGGTTTACATGACGCAGATTCTTAAATTTTTTAAATCTGCTGAAAAAGTCGCGAAAGGATTCGTAAATTCGTATCAGGGGAGACACGGCGAATACGGGGCCGCGGTAAATTTGTTGCACTCTTATTTATGAAAATTGGCATATCTTCGACGGGTAAAATAAATTAAAATATATTAAATTTAATTTAAAAATATTAATTTTATGTTTTTGATGATTAATTATGAGTAAAGTTGTGGTAATAAAGTTAATTGCCGAATGTGAAATATGATGTTTTGACTTTTTCGAACGCTGTGGACGTTACAATTTTAGGGAAAAGTAATTAATTTTTATTTTAAAATATGTATTCATACACTATTAAAAATATCTATGAAAATACGATTAAAATGACGAATTCGAAATTACATTATTTTAATTGAATTATGGAATGATTGAAAGTTTTTGGTAAAAAGAATCAGGTTTATTTACGTATATTATACAGTTATCATTTATTATTTCTAACATTTTTCTTTTATTTCATTAAAAATTGTCAGCACTTGTAACTTATATGTTAGACGTGAGTTTATGAAACAACAATACAAAATTATGAATGAGAATTAATTATGAATTAAGAACTGCGCGTTCAATTTTTAAGAAATGCATAGTAACTCAATCTTTTAATTAATTTTAATTAATTTCAATTGTTGTCGCCTCCAACACGAGGTATAAATTGATGAGTGGCTTTTATTTAAATATTATACAATCTGGTAAAATCAATATAATTTTGTATAATGTTATATTATGGTGTATAGTGTTATATAATAGAGAGAACCCCAAAAACATCGATGATGAATAAAAGACATCAGATTTGAACGATTCTGAAAGTGATTATATTCCTACTTAAAACAGTGGATTTTCTTAAAAATTTCACATGTAATTGTTGTAGTTTATTAATAAACATATTATATTTTCAATACAATCACTTAAAAATACTTATTCAGATATGTTGTATTTAATTTTTACATTGGGTTGACGGATTTACCCCGGAACTTTTCAGTTTTCCATATTTCACTTTTCTTACTTCTCAATTTTTTACTAACATACATATTCTTAGAGAATGAACATAAAAATTCCCTGCATTATATTATTTATTAAATTGGCTGTCTAATCATGTACCCTACTTGTGAAAAAGATTTCATTTTGTTTATTAAAAATGCAATTGAAAAAACAGTGACGAAATAGACCCGGTCTTCCCTAATTTATTTTATGAAATATTACAAATTATTTGCCAGATAAGCACATGAAAAGTTTTTATTGATAATCAAGTTCTAAACTATATGGCAATATTTCAGAGCGGATTTTACAAATCTAAAAAAAATTGTAAATTCTCGCTTTACACTAAAAACTCTTCTGAATTCTCATCGTTTTAAAAAAAATTGAAACATTTAAAATTTGACAAATTTAAATTTAAAATGA
>JAUEJJ010000017.1:14626273-14657481 GCA_032164275.1 Synergus coniferae | reverse complement strand
TTTCCAAGAGAAGTCTCTTCTCTTCTTCTCTCCGTGAGAATCTTTTCTCACCACCCTCGACTACCTTTTTCCTTTCCCAGAGAAGTCTCTTCTCTTTCTCCCCTCCGCAAGAGCCTTTTCTCGCCCCCCACTACATCAACTGGCGCCCAACGTGGGGCCAACCATCTAGACAACAACTGGCGCTCAACTACATCACATCACGCCACACCGCACTCCTATTGACATCAACTGGCGTCCATCAGCCTCCGTCCACCACCACTATTGTTTATAACAAATGGCGCCCAACGTGGGGCACTCTATCTCTACAGCCGTGCGCCAACCACTACTGTTTATAACAAATTGCGCCCGACGAGAGGCACGACTATCTCTACAGCCATCACCAACACCACCACCACCTCTTTTATTGTTTATAACAAAGAATCGATTTTAACATCGATTATTTCCAGAATCGATTCTCGGTGTATATCTATTCTGTTTTAACGAAGAATCCACAGGTTACTTTTGACCATTTACAAAAATCAACTTCTTAGGAGCTTAGAAGAAAGGGTGGAATAGGAGGATTGGTATTCCTTCCCTATTTTTCTTTACCCCTTTTACGTAAAAAAATACAGTCTTCCTTCTAAGTTCGAAAATAAAAATTGATTTTTGCCAAAGATTTTGTTTTTGCTCATTTTGATTACTCGATCTAACCTCTTTGTATCGATTTCTCGATTCTTTTTCAAAATAATCGATTCCTTGTTATCGATTCCTAAAAAGTATCGATTCTTAGACATCGATAATCTAGCAGAATCGCTCATCCCTAATCTGACGATTTTTCGTCGCGCTCTACAGTGGTTCCAAGAGCCAAAAAAGCTGGCCAAAAATCAAGTCGTGGGTAAAAATGCTTGAAAGTAATTTTTATATAGTTTTTTTTGGTCAAGGAATTCAAATCTGGTATCAAAATTTACAAAAACAAAATGGCTGACACAAAATGGCAGCCGAATTTCTACAATAAGTGTGCTATCATAGTAAAACTTGATGTATATGGGTTTTGTGGGTCAAAGAATTCAAATCTGGTATCAACATTTTTAAAAACAAAATTGCTGACACAAAATGGCGTCTGAATTTCTACAATAAGTCTGCTATCATAATAAAAATTTATATAGATGGATTTTTTGGGTCAAGGAATTCAAATCTTGTATCGAAATTTCCAAAAACAAAATGGCTGACAAAATGTCCGACATATTATGAGAATAATTGAAGATGATTCACCCTGATAGGGTGAAAAATTGTGTGCACAAGTTTTTAGGGTTTAGGGTTTTAAGTGAATAATCAAAATAACTCCAAAACATGAATTTAATTAAGTAAACTTGTATTGTACATTTGAAAAACAAGTTACAGTTCTTCATCCGAACATTCAGAATCGCTGTTGTCTGCATAAAAATCGTCATCGGTGTACATGCAGATGTTACTAGCAGTTTCAAACTTTTGTAGAAAGCGGGTCGCTTTTTTTTGGGCCGCATTTTTTGCAAACTTGAAATTACTGGATCCGAAGATGCCAGGAGTCTCTTGAAAACGTCTTCCATTGTTTTCTTCCGTGAAGATTTTCGTGCTAAGTTTTCGCGAGATTTTTTAATATCTTTGTTTCGGGCTTCCTGAGCATCTTCAGACAGTTGTACAATGCTGGGTAAAGCAGCTGGATTCATTATAGCATGTCCATGAATTAAAACAATATGCACGAATGTTGGCATGGTGTACCATTTATACAATTGTACGTATTGTGGGCTATGTCGCGACAGTAATTTTTAAATTTTCCGATATCTATATCAAATCCGCATGACATTGCCTGCAACACAACTTTACAATTTTCAATCAACCCTTCGTCTAACCCAAGAATTTCGGCTGTCAATGGAACATTTTGATAAAAACGACGTGCGGTGTTTCCGTCATTTGTAATCCCAGCTCCAGCTTTTGGTATATCAATTCACAAGCCAAGTTTTTTCCAAAAATCATATTGAATTTCTTCCTTCCTAGCTTTTACATTGTGTTTAGCCTCGACAGACCGTGCTTGCTACTTTTTTTCGCTATTTTTATATGCTAAATGCAAAAACCACTCTCCATAAACCTAATCCAAGCATGCAGTGATACAACGCTGAATTGGAGATTACATTATTCTATTTCTTCTTTGAATAAATCCAAATTATTAAAATCTTTTGAAATTATTTTGCAAATATAACACCGCATAGTAGACGTTGTCCCGGTTATAGCATTCTTTACTTTCCCATCTACCATTGTGAATGCTAATTCATAATTATCACTAATGTTTCTGGACGATAAGACTGTATCAAATGGAATGAGATTTTCTATTTGTTTTTCAATGTATTCTTTTTTTTTAAAGAGTATATTGGACGCTTTCTTTCAGAAATTGAAGCCTTATTTGTCGACAAAAACGCGGGGATGAAGGCTTGAGATTGTTCCATACGATGACAGTTCTGTCTTCAGAAGTTTTTGCAAACAGACATAAAGGAACGATTGAGGCGAAAAAAACGTATGCATCTAAACTGCCTTCATCACTAAATTTTTGTTTGTATTCTTGTCCTAACGAACCAGCACACCCCCACTTTAAAAACAAAGTCAACTCGTTAGTCAATTTTAAATCGATACATGTTATGACCTGTTTCTGACACTGCAATAATCGAGCAGTTGTGTGCTCAAGTAAAGCTTACAATTCAAACTTCAACATTCGGAAATTGTGATTGCTGAAGATGGAGGGTAACATCAGGTAATACTATCAGCTAAGAGTAGACTCTTAGCTGATAGTATTTTTTTATATGAAGGGTAAACTGTGCAGTTACGATTTTTGTTTGTTAACAACCTTGTCATTTGATAAGTTTCTTTGGTCATTTTTCCGGAAATAATTAAGTTAAAAGGGCAAGATCTGCAGAAATTTTCAAAAAGGTGACGCTTGAGTAGCTCCAGATGAACGCAGCATCATCTGTGTTACATAGAATAACTCTTCTGTTTCGTACGATGCCCGTAAATGCTCCGTTTTTCTCCTTTTGCTTCGGTCACTGCACTTATTTTTCCATTTAAATCTCATTTGCGATAGAAGAGTTTGTAATCTTTCATGCCCATTTTCCTGGATTCGAAAAAGCGCTACAATTCTGTTTGAAATCGTATTTTCTAGAATTTGTATTTGAACTTACAGTTCACATTGACGAACGTCCTTTGTAGTTTGTAATGGCGAAAATTTCCAGGCGAATAATTTGTAATTCGTTCTGTTGTTCTGAAATTTAATTATTGAAAATTTTATAATTCATTCTCTTTAATCACTTGCAGTAATTTTTTTGTACACAGCTCTACAGTTACGCGAATTTTCATGTCATGTGGTGAAAATGACATAAAATGTACATGGAAATATATGTAACTCATTTGAAAGTACCAAAAAAAGCGTTCTGAACTTACCTGAGGGATGCCCTGCCATATTGGTAGGATGCCTATTTCCACTCGCAATCACTTTTCTTATCAAGTAGCACTTGTTGAAATCGACACTCGAAAAAGAAGAAAAAACACCTGTTCAATAAAGCCCGATATTTAGTGCTGTCGTTTACGTATCAGTACACGCGAGGGCTTTATGTATGAAACGAGCATAATTTAAACATCGAAATCGAAAATCAATTTTTTGATTTTTGGCCAGTTGGAGGGAGATGCGCGAGATGCATTTTCTCACTCTCCGCGCTCCCTTGAGTCCCCACTCTGCTACACTCGCGGAGTTTGTGGAAAACGTCTTCGCCGCGCCGTAGTCAGACTTAAGTCTGACGAATATTTTGAGGCGAAGATCAAAACGTTCTTTTTCTGAACGTTTTCTTATTTCTATACTTGATCTAAAATCTATTATAATTTTATCAATATAAATATAAATAAGTTGTTTTTCCGAGTTAAAAATGTTGTCTATTTTACGCGCATGGGCGTGTATCAGAATGCTAAGAGATTTTTATTGAAAGAGTTATCAAAAGGTTGATAAAACAAGAACAACAATAACAACAACATTTATTAAGATATTCTTTCTTTCCAGAACGAATGAATATCGATACTTTAAATTTATCGATATTAAATATGGCCGCCGCTTGTCATTGACATGTGGTCCGCGCCTTACGAATTATCGAGTATTCGGCTATTTCTTGAAGATTTTTATGTAAAATAACAAATACAGGGAATTTTAAAATCATAAGGATTTATAATTATAATTAATAAATATAATCCTTCTTGATTTAACAATTTTGAGAACCACTGACAATAATAGGGAGATGGAAACTTTGCAGGAAACTATATGGGAAACCACAACGGAAACTATATATGGGAAAGTATATGAATAGAATGCGTACTCAATAATTATTATGGTAAATAGTTTCCGTTATGAGTTACCATATAATTTTCCATATGATTTTCCGTATAGTTTCCCATATAGTTTCCCATACAGTTTCCCACATTAGATTTCTCAATAGAGTCATGAGCACCCCATTTTTGAAATAGGACTAAATAAGACAATTTCTATACAATTTCTGTACAATTTCTGTTTATACCAGTTAAAAACAGAATTTATAAAATGACAATTTTTCTAATTATATATATTTTTCTAATTATATATTTGGATGAAAACTCAATTGTGATTTTTGATTTTGTTTTTGTAGTTTTGGATTGCATTGTATCGGAATGGAATGAATGGTCAAGCTGTAGTAATAAATGTGGCATTGGAGTTCAAACTAGAACTCGAGCTGCTCTTCAGCCGGATCAGAATGGAGGGAAGCATTGTCCTCAAATGGAACATACCAGATCATGCCAGAGTTATGATGCGTGTCACCGGAAAAGTCATTTGCACCATGCCAAAGGTAACTTTGGCAAACTGATTTGAATTATAACAAAAAGGTATAAAAATGCTAAATAATCAATACTTGTATAATTACACGATGTGTCTAAATTACTTGACACTTGATAACATATTCTTGAAATTCATTATTGTATAGGTATTATAGGTATAGGTATTCGGTGTATAGGTTCTAATTACAATTTGAATTTTCAGACGTGGCACTCGTCTCACCTGTCATGCGACCCAGTCCCAGTCAGAATTCTATCCGGAAAGTTACTCCAGGGTAAGTGTCTAAACTCCAAATCTAAGTTTTCGGTTCTTCGTGCGCCGTAATGGCATTGAAAGCTCACTGGAAAATTATTCGAAGCAAGGTGAATGAGCAGAGAGAAAATTCGAGTTCGGGTAACAACTATCCCTCGGTGTGTAAGTTGCCTTGATCAACACTGATGCTTTCGCACACTTTCGTATTCATCCATACACGTGTACACTAAAGCTAAACTTAGGGTAGAATTTGAGACCATGAGACAGTTTGAATAAGTCTTCGTTTCAGAGCATAACGAAACAAGATGGAGATTCATGTATGTCTTTATTCGTACCTCAGAGACCCATACCGTACGTTATATATGTATATATATTCATCTTATTTCTTCCCTTTTATCCCGTGTCTCAAAATATTTTCGATTATATTTCAAGATCAGAAAGCATCTTTTTATATATACAAAGCTATCCTAGCGAAAGCTTCGGATTGAAATTCATTCCGAACTAATCCGAAATTTTCCGAATCATTCCGGAATTTGTATCAGAACCATTCAAAATCAATCCGAACATTCAATCCGAATGAATCCGATCAATCCGAATTAATCAGAATTCGGATTGATTCGGATAGAACGGATTAATTCGGATCCATTTGGATTGAAAGTTCTGATTTATCGGATTAATCGGATTCAACCGGATTAAACGTACGGATTGACCGGATTGATTCGGGTTGAAAGTTCGGATTAATTATGATTAATTCGGATTGACTGGATTCATTCGGATCCATTCGGATTAAAGGTTCGGAATGAATTTCGATCTGAAGCTTTCGCTAGGGTAAGCACAGTTAATCGGAATGTTAATTCAGTTAATCGTTAATCCGTTAATCTGTTGAAAATTTAACAGAAGTTTTAGTTATCTGTTAATTCGTTAAAGTTTACTTTTTATACAAAGAAAAAACTTCTCCTCTACCCCGAATCCATCCAAGGTACAAATTGACTATGTTCACTATTCTTGACAATTGTTCACATATGGTGGACAATTGTCAACATGCCAATTGTTAACAATTGGCATGATCTCTTCGCCTTCAATATGTCTTTCTCCAAGGAGAACATGCGCTCCACTCCAGGCTCCAGAGCTGAATGGAATTGTTTTGTTGTATTTGATGAACAAGCCTATCATAACTTGATTTTTACTTTCACTCTTCACTTGAAAACGCATGGCACACGCGACCAGAAAGAGTCATTGACAATCATCAACAGAGAGCCGCGAACAAAATGATCAATACTAGTAAACCCAGCTCTGCATATATCTGAAATAATCATCGTTGATTTGATTATGGTAGATAAAAATAGCGAGAGAGGTTAGGAGCTTTCAAGGAAGAAGTGATTTCGAGGATGAGCTAACTCGAGTTTACACTTGATCAATCATCGAACCTCAGCGAAATCAAACTTGATATTGGCTGCTAACATAACGTACGCCAACCAATTCCTTACACACACTATTGACCGACTAGACCATTAATCGAGCTGCTGTTATGCCATGCAAAATGTTCCATGTTTATTATTGGTATATATGCTAGGGTGATCAACCGTGGCTATACTACTAAAACACATTGCACCCTTAATTAGGCGAATGTGTAGTTATCAATAGACAATAAAAAAATTGGCTTAATTGTTTTGAATTAATTGGTATTTAGTTCAATCAATTTAAAAATTGAATAATTGAATATCTATCATTTCGAGAATCGAGTGAATTCGAGTGTCGTAACTGGTTTTCTCAATTCGAATGCAACATTAATATGTATCTATCAGTATAGAAGAAGATGATAATCTAACATATGTTTCATTTATATTCATAAAATGTCTTATACTAATTTGTTGAGTAGATGATAACTGTGATATGAAGCAACAAGATGCCATACATGAATTCTATTCATCAGTATTATAATTATAATATACATTCCCTCCTCGAAAATAGAGATTTATACTGACAAGAGAAGCTTTCACATTCAGGAACATCAAGTTCTTTGCATATACAATATATATGTATGTAGGCTAGTCGTGAATTTAAACTAGTTGGTGAAAATCGTTTCCGCTTCGTACATCAGGGTAAAACGAAAAATGAAACTGTTCAACAGTCAACATTAATTGTTCACCAGTTTATCTGAAACATTGCAGACTACTTAAATAAATGGATTTAAAATTCTATAATGCAAATAGAATACGAAGATACAAATTTTAAATACGTACTGTTGAAATTGGATATGAAACAAAGAAAATTATTACTTCCACATTTATTCCTCCATATCTAACGAATAAGACAAAGGGATACCTCGTAATATAAAACACAATTTAGTTTTTTATCTCTCCCTCTTCGGAATTTTTAAAGGCAATAAAATGAGCGTATATTCTCGTTCTCGTTCTCATTCTCCAGATAAAATCCACGGATTGTTGAGATAATTGCGGATTTCTGACGTCGTTTCTAGGTTTCCACAATGTGGCTTCAGTAGCTTTTTTCTACACATACAGCAAAGTTCCTGTTACTGGATTATTTATGAACCTGTTTTATCGCCTCTTAAATAAATAAATATCGCGCTCGTCGAGAACCACGAATGTCGTTTAGAAGCTCTTTCGCAGATGTGCACTTCAAGCTGCGCTTTCAATTCAATTTATGACAACGTAGCATAATCCGCATAAAAATCTCCCCTCGTTAAACATTTTAATTTATAAAAGAAAGATATGAGTTACTCGATATAAATTTCATTAAATATAATAATTATTACAGTCTAAGTAGTAGTACCCGGAGTAGTATTCGAGCGAGAAATGGGGAAAGCAGGTACTGCTCGGAGTGGCACTGCTGGGGACTTGGACTGCACTTTATTATTATTATTATTATTATTGTTATTATTATATACACCCTTGCCAAAGTTTCGGATTGAAATTCATTTCGAACCAATCCAAATCATTCCGGAATTTGTATCCGAACCAAACAGTTTCATTCCGATTTAATCCGAAGAAAGTTTTCAATCCGAATCAATCCGAGGCCTATTCAAAATCAATCTGAACTTTCAATCCGATTGAATCCGGTCAATCTGGTTAATTAGAACTTTCAATCCGAATAAACATAATTTAAACATTTAAAAAATTTTTTTTTTTTAATCGAGCGCGAAGCGCGAGTGTCCTGATGAGAATGCGATCCTTAAGGTCGATGGAACTTTAAGTAAATGAGTTCTACTTTTCGTTTAAAACTAAAATAATGAAAATATAAGTGTATAACATCGATAAAGGTAGCTAAGCGCTCGAGCATCCTGAAGAATATATAATATATGAGATTTTTTTTCATTTTTATAAAAATTAGATTAAAAAATTAGATAAAAAAAATTAGATAATTAGATAATTAGATTTTTTAGGATTAGATAAACGTACTTTAATGCCTTAACTTTAATTATTGAAATTTTCAAAAAAATTTCGGTAAGGTAGGGGTCGTATACATGCCCTTAATTATGCATTTTTTTTCAATTTTAGGCATTGTGTCATTTTTACCATCCTTTGGGTTTCGAAAACTTGTGGACGGGAATATGCACCTCTAACTGAGGGTAAGTTTTAAAAAAACATTAATGAATGATAATAATTGTGAATGCTCTTGAGATATGCAATGATATTTTAATTACAACGATTCTGTTCTAGTTACAATGCTCTCATAATAAAGTTACCAAGTACTATTTCAACCTTATTTGAATAATACATGAACTTCATTACATAATAATTTTACAAACTATAGTATCATCATCGTCTCTGGATGCTGTCCAATTAAAAGTTACAGCAGTGAAAAATACAAAGAATGTTTTCAAATGCTGATATCCTGATTGTAGAAAACTTACATATGGTAATATGATTTAAATTTCTCCAATACGGTGGATTTTTTGAAAAAGTAGAGAAAATTAATACGAATAATGTAGTTCTTTTATTCGCATCTTGACTGAAGAAAGCGGATTATAATTCATGACAATAAAGTTGAAGAAAAGTTTGTCCCAGAAATGTTGTGAGAGAAAAGCAACCAAGTGTTTGTTAGATACTTTTCTTTGAGGTCAAGAGGGCTTATTTCGAGCCATCGAAACTAGTACAGCTTCCTTGTTTGCATGTTGCATCTTTACAAATTTCCAACGATTTCTACTCGCTTTAAAATTTCCTAATGTTAATTACAATTTAGTAAATAAGATTCTAAAAAAGTGCACTTAATTCACTGATATTGAGTTTTAGTAGTATAACAACACGGGTTCTGGCTTCTGGGCCACTTCCCGCCGTGCAATTACCGACCGTACAATTACCGACGGCTACCGGTCACGTCACCCTCAGTCGGCAATGCAAATTTCTACCCTGGATTCAAGCTCAGTTGGTATGTTAGTGATTTACAATTCCGATCGAGTCACTTGGTAATATACCTACCAAGTATTTGAATTTCTCACGCAACCTATATAGTGGATTCAACAGTAACATTACCAACGGCGCATTATCTCCAGTCGGTAATGCAGATTCCTGTGATTGGTTCAAACTCGATTGGTATGTCAGCGATCTACCTCACCAACCGTGTGGCCTAGTAATTTGCCTACAAACTCTTTGAATTTCCCGCGCAGCCTATGTGATAAAGCCAGCGCTACTATTGCTGACACGCCATTACCATCAGTCGGTAATGCAGATTTCGGCGGCTGACTCAAGCTTTATTGATGTGTCAATTATCTTTCTTACTGTACTCTCGGTAATAGTATTGCTGGCTTCACTACATAGGTTGCTCGGGAAAATCAAAGACTTGGTGGGTATATTTCCAAGTCGCTCGGTCGGTATGGTAGATCACTGACGTGTCAGCCGATGTTGAATCCGTGGTAGAGACCTGCATTGCCAATTGATGGTAACGTTGTTAGCGGATGTCGGTAATTGCACGGTCGGTAATTGCACGGCGGGTAAGTGGCCCTGAACCTGTGTTATTATACTACTAGTTTTAAACTTATATTTTTCATTATACACTAAAAAAAAAGTTCTGATTATAGTTACTATGGATGCTTCTGGATAAAATATGTTTGGTTACATTAACCATAAATTTTGGTTAATATGACTAGAAGAAAGAAGATTTCATAGTATTACTTGTAATTTTTAAAAAATTTAAAATATTTCAAAAATTTTTTAAAAATATTTTGAGAAATTTCAATTTTGTAGAATTTTTAGGAATATTTAGAAATTTCAAAGTGTTTTCTTTAATTTTAAAGGAATTTGAAAATATCATATGTAATTTTAAGGGCTTTTAATGTATTTTATGTGAATTTATGGAATTTTCAGGAACTTTAAATGCTTGTAAGTATTTTTTACGATATTTGAAGGAATTTTGAAATCCCTTCAAATTCTTTAAAACCCTTCAACGTCTCTTTCAATATCGTAAGATATCAAAATCCCTTCAAATTCCATAAAATGAAGTGAAATCTTTTAAAATCCTTTAAAGATTTTTAAATATATTAAAAACTGGAAATTTCTTAAAATCACTTAAAATATATATCTTGGTATCCCTTAAAATCATTCTAAATATCTTTAAATCGTTTAAAATATTTGAAAACCTCTTCGAGTTCATTAAAATGTATTGCTATTTTGTGAAATTGTTTGAAAAATTCCTTAATATTCCATATAATCAAATGAAATTCCTAAACAACATTTCAAATTCTTTAAAATACTTCAAAGTCTCTTTAAATATCTTGAAAGTTTTTAAAATTTCTTAAAATCAGTTAAAATATCTTGATATCTTTTAAAATAATTCTAAATGACTTGAAACCGTTAAAAAAAAATATAAAATTTTGAAGTATCTTTAAATTCGTTAAAATGAGTTAGAATGTCCAGAAATCTTGTGAAATCTTTTGAAAATCCTTAAACTTTTTTAAACTCCCTTAAAAATCCCATGAAATAACTTAAAATCAGTTGCAATCCTTTAAAGTCTCTTATTCGGTATTCCATTAAATTTAAGTTATTTCTAAAATCCCTCGAAATTCTTTAGTCACATAAAATCTCCTAAAATTCCGTACAACTAACTAGAATTTTGACTTTTCTATTCAGAACTTTTTTTTTAGTGTACAATTAATTTAAAATTGTAATTTTGCAATGTTTATTGTAATATTAAGATCACGTAAACACGTAAATTTACCGAAATTGAGTCATGGAAATTTAAAATTCTCGAAGTTGAAAATTCTTGAAAAAAAAATAATAAAAAAATACCGTAGAAATAAATTTTAAATAAAAATTAAAAAATTTTTTAACATAGGGAAATTTCAATTTCGGTAGTATTTAACTTGGAGAATTTTAAATTTCCGTAAAATTACGTGATCTCGAAATATTAATATTAATATCAACTTTTACAGAAATAGTTTTCGGAATATAGAACAAAAGAACGTTTAATTTCTAATTTGCACTTCTGTTTGATTAATCAGGGTCGCACGTCTGTGTCGTTTGTCGAGAGGATGGAAATAAGACAAAGTGTCACAATAAGGGAAGTACTCACGATTTTACTGGCATTGGAAGGTGGAAAATGTCAACGACAAGCCATGACAATTGCCATGGAAAATGGATAGGAGGTTCAGCTGTGCATACAAGTTGCGATTCTGTCGTATGCCAAGATGATCTATTCTTCACATTTATTTAACTTCTGCAAATCAACCCAATGCTACAATAATTTTATATTTTAAGTCCAAAATTATATAAGGCCTATAAATTATTTATTAGTACATTTCGATAAGGCTCTTTCCAAAATACACCTCGTTAATTGTATTCATGTATTTTGGAATACTTTTCGAGAGAAAAAATAACAAACAATGGATACCGACATAAAAAAGGAATGTAGAGTCATTTGATGATTGTATATATGGTATATATATAATATATATATATATATATATAATTATACAAAAATTAAAAGCTATGCTTTCAATGTATGTACATATACATCTTCCTATATTATTATATTGATTACATGGTCCCTAATAATGTCAAAAATTCGTGTCAAATTACAAGAGTGAAAAAATCAACGTCGAAACTGACTAATGCAAAGTGTCACAACAACATATCAGTATCAATTATTATTGATCAACCCTGGTCAACGAGATTGTATGGTGCTTAAAATAAAGTGTATCTGAGTGTAAGACCTCTTTTAATCAAATTTGTCTAATTATTCATTAACTTCTTGAAAAATAATGAAAATATTAGTATAAGAACATTTTTTTGACTGTTAATTAATCTAATCCATAAAGAGATTCGAAAGAATGATAAAAAATGTTTACAATGTTAAAAGTGCTGCGGTTGAAAAAATCGTAGCCAACATCCGGCTATTACAGGTTTCCCGTAAAGTCTAGCGGAAAAAGAAAGAAGACAATTGCCGGAATTTGTGGCTAGTGTTTGTCTCCGTTGGAGCTTTATCGAGAAACCACTGTATCCTGTAAATGCCCTTATAAATTCGGAATTAAACCCTGGTCTCCACCATTCCTTGTTCTAGGAGGTACGTGAAATTCTTCTCTCTACCTCCTTATCAGAACGATTTTTTTCGAGTACTGTGTTTTGCTCATTAAAATTTTAAATCGTGAATTCTTGATTTCCCCATTCGAGTTTCCTTAGTTCCGTATTCGTCTAGCATCGACATATCAAACTCTTGAAATATTTAGCTGCCGTAAAGACAAATCGATCTTCGACATGGCTGATAACTCCTCAATTCTTTACCTTTTCGATCGCCCTGCTGAGCCTGTTTACGTTCCGAAAGGGGAACAAAGAGTTGCTTTTGAAATACCAGCTAATTATTTGGTAAGTACTGCCAGATTTAAATCTGAATTTTTACTCATCTCTCATTTTATTTTGAGACCTAGAATTTTTACTTATTTACTAGCAGAAATTGAATCGGCGTTTCGCGACATTTTAAGAGATTTCATAGAATTTAAAGGGATTTCAAGGTATTTTAAAAGATTCCATAAGATTTCAAAATTATAAAAGGATTTTAAAAGATTTGTAGTAATCAAAAGAGTTTTTTAGAGATTTCACAAGATTCCAAAATATTTTAACTGATTTTAACGAATTTGAAGAGATCTCAAAAAAATTTAATAAAAAATTCGATGGTTTTCATAGAATTTTAAGGATTTTCCAGAGATTTTATAGGATTTAATGGGATTTCAAGGGATTTTAAGAGATTTCATATAATTGAAAGGGATTTCAAGGAATTTTAAGCGATTTCATAAGATTTCAAAGCTACAAAAGGATTTTAAGAGGTTTGTAGTTATCAAAAGCATATTTTAAGGATTTCAAAAGATTTCAAAGCATTTTAACTGATGGTAACAAATTTGAAGGAATATGAAGAGATTTCAAAAAACTTTAACAGAATTCGATGGTTTTCATAGAATTTTAAGGGTTTTCAAGAGATTTTTATGATTTTTAAATAAAGTCCCGGAATTGTAAGGCATTTTAATGAATTTTAAGGGATTTCAAGTGATTTTTATGATTTTAAAAAGATTTCCTGAAGTTCTAAGAGATTTTTTAAAGATCTTTTGAAACTGTTTTCGAACTTTTTCAATTAAAAATTTTTTTTAATTTTTTACTTGGCTTTTGTAACTATTTTAAAAACATTTTAAATAAATTATTTATTTATCCTTTGAAATGTTTTTCAATTATCAAATCCTTAAAAAAATTAAATCCTGTATAATCACTTAAAATATTTTTAAATCGTTTAAAATATTTCGAAGTCCTTTGGAATTCATTAAAGTTACTTGAAAGATCTTTAAATTTTCTTAAGTTCCTTGAATTTCCTTAAAATAACTTATTTAAATGGCTTGAATTCTCTTGAAATTTTTGAAAATATTTAAAATATTTAAATTACTTCGAAAAATCCCTTGGAATTCATTAAAATTATTTGGAAGATTTTTAAATCTCCTCAAATTCCTTGAACTTGCTTAAAATTGCTGTAGATTGTTTGAAATCTAAAAATCTTGAAATTCTTTTGAATTTATTTGAAATCTATTAAAATTACTTATAAACACTTGAAATTTTTTTAAATCACTCAAAATCTCTTGAAATTTTCTGAAATACTTTAAGATGTCTTGAAATCTTGTGAAATTTATAGAAATCTCTCGAAATCCTAACAACTCTTTCAAACTTCTTTTAAAAATCTTTTGAAATCTTGTGAAAACTTTTGAAGATCCTTCAATAGCTTTGAAAACTTTTAAAAATCCTTTAAAGTTCTTTAAAACCTCTTGATATCTTTTAAAATTCCGAGAAACGCCGGGTGAATTTCTTCTAGCAAATAAATAAAAATTAAATGGTTTTGTAAACTTTTTCTGATATTCTTAATACAATAAGAGTATACGTAAAAAAAAATAATAAAAAGGTTTTGTCAGACTAGACGTCTGCAAATTCCAATCAATGGTCGGGTAAAACAAATGGTAGTAAAATTCAAAATAAAAATATTCAAGTTAGGATAAACTCACTGAAGGGCAAATGGTGAACTATAATGTCATTTACCGAATGTACCATATATATTTTCTCCGGCTTCTTATTTTAGTTATTTTTAAGCAAAAGAAAATATCTCACTAAAATTTTTGGAAATGACAGAAAATATATTAATACACGGCAGTCTTTCTCCTTAAAGTTTTTATTCATTTTAAATACTGCAATTTTAATTATTTTTAAATTTTTAATGTAAGTGGGAACAGGACTTAAGTGCCTTCATTTCCTTATTAGTCAGGACATTAAAACCCTATTGTCACTTACATTAAAATGTGAACAATTAAATAAAATTGCAGTGTTTAAAGCAATTACAAACTTTAATAAGATAACAGACGTGCACTAATGTATTTTCTGTCATTTACAAAAATTTCAGCGAGACATTTTCTTTAGCTTTAAAATAAGAAGCCGGAGAAAATATATATGGAACGGTCTGTAAATACTAAATAGTCATGTCATAGTTTATCATTTGTTTATCATTCAATGTAAGACCTACATTTAGTCAGTCTTAATTATAGCATTTGTGTAGAAAGGGATAAATAATCATATATTTAGCTGCCATCATAAAAAGTTCTCGACTAATGATAATGAAGATTGTAATAACTACAGTCGATAAAGAAGTATATTCTAGTTAAAGGTGTGATGACAGCGGTGAGATTGTCACTTTTATTGTCCAAATAACAAAATTCCATTTTAAAATTTAAATTTCGAGACAGTGTTAAAATTAAAAATTTAAACAAAACCTTCCCACTTTTGACACTATCTCTACCATTTTGTGGGGATTTTGAACTTCCTGGAATAGTTGGAAAAACATTTTTAACAGTTGGATATGAGTATGAATCTAAATTTAAATTTTGAAAAAGCTCAGATATAAATAATATTTTATTCCTATACAAAATTTATTTACGTTACAAAATTGTATAGCCTGACAGATATCGAAACCTCGCGACGGAGGTTTTGACTCGGTACAATGACGATACCAAGATGAAGGTGCGGGTGAAGTCAATCTCCATTCCAGATTTGAGTGTACCAATGCAATTAGGTCGTCGAGAATCTTTTTCGCTCTTCATACCGTTCCATCGTAAATTGGCTGCAAGGCTAATCGACATATTTATAAGTACGTAATAATTCACATTTTTCCGTTTTCCAAAATTTCAGCATACAATATTTCTTTGATGACAAAGGAAAATCGTAATTTCAGACGATTAGCATAAATCTTCACTCTAGAATCGATTCTAAATTCTACTGAACTCGAAAAATAGTGATGCAATATTGATATCGAAATATCGAAAATATCGGTACTTTTTAACGATATCGATATTTATGATATCGATATTTTCATATCGGATATATCGATATCGTGGAAATATCAAAATCTCTTTAATCTTTTCTCTTTATATCGAATAACGAAATATCGGGAATATCATTATTAATTTATCATTATCGATATTTTTCGTATCGATATTTTCACTTCGATATTGCATCCCTATCGAAGAAAGTCAAAGCAAAATATCTTTGGTCAAAGTAAAAAATATTTTCTTTAGAATTACCGATTTCGCCAATGCTATAATACACAGTGGAAGTGACAAGCTCAGTTTTTAGCAGAATCGAATTAAAACGATTCGACACTCGACAAATTTCTACTCTACTTAATGGTTTGGTGTAATCGGATTCAAAGCCCTGAAAATTGATTTTTTAAATGATTTTCTCTTCAATGCACGATTTGTTCTTAAACATAAATCTAAAGTGAAAATGAGGATGCAGTATCTTAATTTGATAAAGACATCTTTGATTCTACTTAAGGGCATGTATTACTTATCCGATTCCTACCTTACCGACATTTTTTTCTCTGCAACGTTAAGCCTACATTTATTGAGATATCAAATTGAAAATTTCAGTGATTACAGTTAAAGCATTAAGGTACGTTTTTCTGTTCCTAAATATTTACTGTTATAAAACATTTTTTTTTCAAAATATTGTTTTTATTTTTATAAAGTTTAAATGCCTTGACTTTAATTATTGAAATTATCAATTTGATATCTCAATAAATGTAAACATTGTAAACGTAACGTTGCAGAGAATAAAATGTCGGCAAGGTAGGAATCGTTATGTAATACATGCTCTTATGGACCAAGCCTAGAACTTGTTGAATAAAGATTATGAAGAAATTCAAGAATAATGTATAATAATTTTTTGATTGATTTTTACAATAAAAATTTTTAAAAAATTTTTTAATCTCGGTCAGTATACGATAACTTATAATCACCTTACGAGATGTGGAATAGTCCACTTTGATCTAATCCACGCATTCATTTTGCGGAATTCTAAGCTTGTTACAAGAAAATCAAGAAAATTGAAAATAGTGAATATTTCTCAGCTGCAACATTGGTCCTTAAAGGGTTAAAATACATTCTATGCTTTGACAATATATTATTACTCGTTATTTCTGATACTGTAACCGTAACAAGTTAATTAAATACGATTCTTAAATAATAACCAATTATATGTATCTGAATTCACAAAAGAGACAATTTTAATGAATCTGCGTATATACGTTGCTACAAATTTTACATTGATTTTGAATTGCGTCATCTGTATATGTATTTAGTAAAACGATATTTTGCAGTTTAAAGAGTTTAACTCTTAATAATTGAGAATGAAAAGAATATTATTTTATTTGTTAAATGATGTTAAAGATTATTGGTCTACTATTCGTTTTTTATTTTTGTCAATATTTAAATATTGACGATTTTTAAGTTGTGAAAATATTCTCTCTAGCTCCGCTGGAAAACGAACCCAGATCTCCAGATTGTCGATTAGAGCACTAGACCGCAAATCTGGAGACCTGGGTTCGTTTCCCAGCAGAGCTAGAGAGAATTTTTTCACAATTTAAAAATTGTCAATATTTAAATATTGACTAAAATAAAAAAACGAGTAATAGACGAACAATTTTTAACATCATTTAATCTAATTATTCAGAAACTAATTAACATCTTTCAAAAGTATTATTTTATGTTTAATTATTTTTTTATTTTAACTTCTTTGAATTTATTTCTGAGCAGATTTGCGCACCTACGAAGATTTTCTCTCGCTGGCAGTTTATTGTCGTGACCGTTTGAATTTGAACATGTTTATTTATGCCCTCTCGGTGGCTATTCTTCATCGCCCTGACACCAAAAATCTGCCAATTCCGCCACTATCTGAAATCTTCCCCGACAAGTTTATTGACAGCTCGGTTTTCTCGAGAGCGAAAGAGGAAGCCAACGTTGTACCACCTGGAGCTCGGGTGCGTAAAAATTGAATTTCATTTATATTCCAGTTTAAAAAATTGTCTAACGAAAAATTTGTAACATCTTTAGTTTCCTGAATTTTTGTAAATTACAAAATTCGTTTTTATTTTTCTTATAAAAGGTGAATATCGGGATTACGTAAATTTACCGAAATTTAAAATTCCCGAAAGAAAATCATAATACCGAAATTTAAATTTCCCGACATTAAAAATGGCCAAAATCTTTATTTGAAATATATTTTCAAAAATTATTCTAGCAGTACAGCTAGCCGGTCACGGGGCCACTTACAGACCGTTCAGTAACATTATCAGCAGTTGGTAATGTAGATTTCTACTATGGATAATGTAGATCACGGTTATGTTGATCATCCTACAATCCGTGGTAGAAATCTGCGTTACCCGACTGAGAGTAATGTTACCGATGAAAGATAACTGTAAAGTCGATAACTGCACGGTCGGTAAATGTCTCCTTAACCGCCTAGCTATACTACTTTTGTTGAAGATTTTGAAGAGAAATTTTGAACGAAAGTTTTGGAAATAAATTGTAAACAAAAATTTCCGGAAATTTTAATGTCGAGAAATTTCAATTTCGGGAATATTTAACTTCGAAAATTTTATAATTTCGGAAATTAAAAATTTCGATACCCTTAAATATCGGGAATTTAAAATTTTTTGTATTATTATTTTCTCAGGAATTTTCTATTTCGGAAATTTTTGTTTTTCGAAATTTTTCAATTTTTGGAATTTTGTAATGATATGATAATATGAAGTGCAGGCAAATTTCCTTGTATAATTAATGGTGAATGGCATTTGCAATTTAATTTAGGTACCAATTGAAATCCCATTGGATTATACAGCATCAGATCTGGATGAAGAGCATCGTGTTGCGTATTTCAGGGAAGACATTGGTATCAATCTCCATCACTGGCATTGGCATTTGGTCTTCCCCTTTGATGGTCCTAGATCTATCGTTGACAAAGACAGACGTGGTGAATTATTCTACTATATGCATCAGCAAATGCAGGCAAGGTATAAATTCAATTTTGTTTAATTATCCAAGTACGAAGTCTGCTACTTTAATGACTATTTAATACTAAATAATATATATTGAGTTAATCATTTCTTAACACTTATTTAATTAAAACAATAAAAAATGATAATATTGTCTAGGTTTTGGAGATTTTCAGTGGAAACAAAATGATTTTAAGCGATTTCAGAAGATTTCAAGCAATTCTGGGTGATTTCTTAGAAATTGAAAAGGTTTCAAAATGCTTACAGTAAATTTATAAAATTTGAAGACTTATTTTAGAAATAAAATAAAATCAATAAAATTGCATTGTATTCAAAAAATTTAAAAAGAATTCCAAAGAATTAAATAATAGATTCACGATAATTTAAAGAATACGAAAGAATTTTTAACAATTCAAATAATTTAAAAGAATTCAAAAAAATAATTCAAAGGTTAAAATCTCTTAACATTACTTAAAATTCGCCTTAAAATCCTTTCACAATCTCTTAAAATTCCATGAAATCCTTTAAAATTCCACGAAATCTTTTGCAAATCGTTAAAATTCCTTGAAATTCTTCCAAATGCTACGATATATTTTTAAAATTATGAAAATTCTTTGAAATCCTTTAAAATCACTTAAATCCTTAAAAATCTCTTAAAATTGTTATAAACCAGCGAAAATTGCTAATGTAAAATTTACCCTTCCCCCCGCTCAAAAAAAGTACATACTGTTAATTCAAACTATTTTCAATATAACAAATTTAATTTTCTACTTTGAAAATACTCAAATTCTTGAAGCACAAATTCTGTTTTGAAGTTTTATGATTTTAATTTTATAATCTTAATTTAATTTTTAATTGACTTTTATTTATTGAAAGAGCTTATAAAAATAATTTTTAAATATCGAGTATATTTTTCTTTTTACCATATGACTGCAAGCAAATCTATTGAGATTAACTTCCTCTTAACTTCACCAGTATGTATACCAGACATAGTTCAGCTTCAGGCGTGTAATATATTTTATGTATATATGTATATAGGTTTACGGAGTAACAGTACCCACAATTGCAAATTTCCTAAGTTTGAAGCAGTGAATCTAGTTCACTCTGTAGGAAATCCAATATTCAATATTCAAAATTCAACTGTAAAATATCTCAACAGATTCTAAGTCACATTTTGTGTTGGATTATGTATGCCGATAAATCTACCGAAACTTAAAATTCCCGAAATTGAAAGTTATCGACATTTTAAATTCCTGAAAAGTGGAAATTTTTCGAAATTGAAATTTCCCGATATAAAATTTTAAAGAAAAATTTCAGGAACTTTAATGTCGGGAAATTTACATTTCGTGAATTTTAAATTTCAGGAATATTTAACAACGGAAATTTTAAATTTTGGTACACTATATACATTGCAACTGATTATAATCAATAGCTGTTTGAGTCAGTGGCAATAGTGAAATCTTTAATCGAGTTTTTGAACATTATGCTTATTATAATTATATAATAAGTAAAACGGTCTAAAATGATCAATATCGAAAGATTGAGGCACTGATTGATGATTTTCTCTAACAAGGTACAACGCGGAGCGTTTGAGTAACAATATGAATCGAGTGAGGCGCTTCATCAATTGGAGAGACCCAATTCCCGAAGGATACTTTCCGAAATTGGACTCCCAGGTTGCGAGCAGAACTTGGCCAGCACGTCCTACAGGAACCGTTCTCAAGGATGTCAATAGGCAAGCGGATCAAGTAAACTTCGATATTCAAGATCTCGAGAGATTTAGGGATCGAATTTACGAAGCCATTCACACAGGTAGTGTCGTGAACTCCAGAGGGGAGAGAATCCCCCTTACCGAAAAAGACGGTATCGATATGCTTGGAAATTTAATGGAATCCAGCATCCTCAGCCCCAATCCCAATCTTTATGGTGACCTCCACAACTTGGGACATGTTGCTATTTCTTTCGCCCACGATCCCGACAATCGATATTTGGTAAGGATGATGGCTTGATATTGGATATGGGGGAATGGACATATCAAAAAGTGTCCAAAGGTCAAGTTTAACAAAAGACCGGATGTTTTATGAAGAATTTGATGGAGAATTTTATTGGGGAAGTGGTAAAACATGTTTAGTAGAATCGAGAGGTCACAATTTTAGCAATCGAACCAAAACTTTACGATTTGAATTTGAAATTATCACTTTTATTAAAGAGGCTCCTTGATTTTTCATATTCTCTTTTATTACATCTATCTACATATATATCTACAAAAATCAGTCTCCCTGACAAAAGTTTCAGATTGTTTATTCAAAATTCGAAATTTTCCGAATTATTATGGAATTTTTATCCGAATCAAACAGTATCATTCCGATGTAATACGACGGAAGTTTTCAATCCGAATTAATCGGAGGTCCATTCAAAATTAATTCGAACTTTTAATCCGAATGAGTCCGGTATGTGCAGTTGCCGACCTCAGTCGGTAATGAAGATGTTTACCATTAATTTAAACACAGTTGGCATGTCGGTGATTTATCTTGCCGACTGAGGTTAATGTTACCAGATTAATTCTGAATGATTAGGATTGAAAACTTCCTGTGCTGGCTTAGATTGGAATGAAACTGTTTGGGTTGGATACAAATTTCGGAGTTATTCTGAAAATTTCGGATTGGTTCGAAGTGAATTTAGGATTATTGTTTCAGAGGATTTGAAGAGCTTCTCAGAGATTTACAGAATTTAAAACTATTATAGGATTTTAAGAATTTTAGAATTTAAAAATATTTTTAACGATTTCAAAACATTTCGAATTTTGAGAGATTTAAATACTACATTTTGAGTAATACTTTAAACCTCTTGGAATTTTTTAAAATCATATAAAATATCATGATATCTTTTCAAAGTTTTAGCAATTCCTTAAAATCACTTAAAATTTTTTCAAACCATTTAAGATATCTTGAAATTCTTTGGAATTCATTAAAATCTTTTTACATTAATTAAAGTTCCTTAAAATCATTTAAAATCTCTTTAAATCTAAAACGAGTCAACATGTCTTAAAATCTTGTGAAATCTCTTGAAAATACTTAAAATTACTTAAAATCATTTGCAGTCATTTAAAATAGGTATATTTAAGATTTATTTACATTTCCTAACATTATATTTAAAATCTTCTAAAATCACTAAAACATTTTTTAAATTCCTTGCTTAAAATCTTTCAAAGTAGTTTAGAATTTCTGAAGAGCTATTTAAATTTCTCAAAAGCTTTTAAAATTTTATGAAATCCATTGAATTCATTCTAAATGTTGCGAAAGCGTTTCAAATATATTGAAATTACGTCAAAGTCCTTGAATTGTCTTGAAATCTCTTGAAAATCTTTCGAAAATTCTTTAGAACTCTTAAAAAATCCATTGAAATATTTGAAATCCCTAAAATCAATAGAAATCCCTTAGCATTCCTTCAAATATTTCAAAATCTTTTAAAGTTTTGAAAAATCTCTTAAAAATCCTTAAAATTACTTAAAATGTAAAGTAAAGTTTATTTAAAGCCTATTTAAGCTTTCATTAAATTCCCTAATAAAATCAACTTAAAATCTCCAATAAATCTTTATGATATGTCCCTTAAAAAAATTGTTAATCCGTTGAAGTTTCTCAAAGTGTTATATAAAATAGATTTTGATTAAAAATGAAGTAGAACCAGTTACAAAAGATTAAAATCCACGATAGTTAAGGGAGCGCATTATTTTAATATATTCATATGCTGTACTTCTGTTATAGGAATCTTTCTCAATAATGGGCGACCCAGCAACTGCAATGCGTGATCCGATATTTTATGCATTTCACGCTTTTGTCAATGACGTTTTCCTAGAGCACAAAAACACTTTGTCTCCGTACACGGAGCAGGAGGTACGTCAATATTAAATGTGATTAAACAGGAGACTTCTCTTTATGAATACCTGAAATTAATATTAATTTAATATTAATTTGTATTAAGTACTAATTTTTTTGTATTTTAGTTGGATTATCCAGGAATTGAAATTCAAGGAATTGAAGTGCAAACTCCAAATCAACCAATTAATCAGCTCTCGACCTTTTGGTCCAAAAGTGACGTAGATTTGTCACGGGGTTTAGATTTCACTCCCCGTGGACCAATTTTGGCGCGATTCACTCATCTGAATCATGCTGAATTTAATTACAACATTCTTGTTAATAATCGATCAAATGCCACCAAACGAGGAACAGTGAGAATCTTTCTTGGACCCAAACGAGATGAGAGGGGACTCCCATTTACCCTGCAAAATCAAAAGTCCCTTATGATGGAGATGGATAAATTCCAAGTCGCATGTAAGTAGTAATAATTAAATCAATAATTAACCCTTAGAGCGTCTAGGGGGTCCATTGGACCCCAGCCAAAATTTGTGATATTTTTTCATATTAATTTCGAATTGGGACTTGGTGCGCTATCTGTTTGGGGTCCTATAACTACACGAGCATATGGCTGGCGGACCAGTTACCTACTATTTATTTTTAATTAAGTGCATTTCGAGAGAACGTACCTAAATTTTTAGCTCAAAATATTGAAAGTGAAAAATGTATGGTTTGTTCTTTTATTGAAAAATAGAATTTTCGTGACTTTTGAAAATTTGTGAATTTTTAAACAAATTAAAAATTTAAATTCCGTTATCGCGTCTATTGCATCGTATTTCGGAAATGAAAACATACTATTTACGTCAATCTAGAACAACGAAACAAAAAAAGTCCATTCTCTTTTAATCCGCGAAACAAAAATTTAAATTCGAAAATCTGTCAAACAAGTTTTGTGCAACGTGCTCAGAGAGTTAAAATCGAGATTATTTTCCTGTTGAAATGAAGGGCTGCTCTGAAAAAAAATATTTTTTCATGATGCTGTAGAAATATTATTCTAAAAGAAAAATAGAAACGTTTGTGATTAGGAGAGAATGATGATGTTTCTATTACATTTTTCATTATCTATGAGAATATGAGAAAAGGATATTTTCAAATACCAAGTATAATATAACGTTTTTATAGCAAAATATTTTGTCACTGCAGGGACACTAAAATGTTTAAGTTGACGAATATGTAAATCATTGCCTCTCACTAGTAAAATCATTTTAATGTTAATATCTTTGGACGGTCACGGTAATGTGAGCGAAGAATTTCAAATAGTATTGCGAAAATTGGCAATGTTTTGGAAAAATGAAAAAAAACTTTTTTTTACCTTTAATAAAATCTAGAGTTTTGATATATTTGAACGGCTCTTATACTAGATTGTCAGGAATGCCCACCGGGTTCAGAAACATTAAGGAAAATGTAAATCCAAAGAACTGTTTTTGAATTACAGTCAAAAAATGACTTTTTTTTATTTTTGCATTTTTCAAACCTTCTAAAACTAAATGAAGCATCTAATTCTGCCGAAAGATCATTGATTTGGATAATTCAAAGGATCAATTTTAAAAAGTTTTTGGAAAATTCGCAATGTTTTGGAAAAAACGAGAAAATATATTTTTTTGACCTTTTATAAATGCTAGAGTTTTTGAGATATTCGAACGGCTATTTGGAATTTATTTTTTCTTGATTTTTCTGAACTCTGCGAGCATTTTTTACAGTCCTGTCCAAAAGCCTTTCAAATATTAAAAAAATTCTGGCTTTCATTAACTGTAAGAAAAACTTTGTCTCATTTTTCCAAAACATTGTCAATTTCCGCAAAACGGTTCGTCGTTCAAATTACCCAAATCCATGATATTTCGACGAAAATATATGTTTCATTTAGTTTCAGGTTTGACAAAATCAAAATTCCAAAAAATTCGTTTTTTGGCTATAACACAAAAACGTCTGTTTTGGCGATTTTAAAACTTTGGCAAACTTTTCTTGCAATAAATAAATTATGTTTTTGATTAGTTATGGACTATAAATTTTTTATAGATAAATAAATTGTAATGGTTATCTTCAAGACAACTTTTAGAAGGAATTAAAATAATCAAAAATAATGAATTACTACTTAATAGTAAAACCTGGAGAAAACAGAATCACGCGAAGTTCCACACAGTCTTCAGTAACGATTCCTTTCGAGAGAACTTTCCGAAATTTGGAAGAACAAAATCGACCATCAGCTGGACCAGCTTTGGAACAATTCAATTTGTGTGGATGTGGATGGCCTCAACACATGTTGCTGCCGAAGGGAAATAAAGGTGGATTCCCTATGGAACTGTTCGTCATGATCTCTGACATCCAAGGCGATGAGGTGAATTTCAATTATTTATGGAATTTTAGAAATATTTACTACTTCTTTTTAATTGAATTTTTAATATTAATTATGCACGTCTACCCCTCATTTAAAATTTTAATGAATTCTATGGTTTCTAATATTAATATTGTTATTAATTACTAAATTAATTAAGTTATTAATTATTGACCCCCCCAATATTTTCTAATTTATTTTAAAATAAATTAAAACGTTAGAACATCAGTCATTATTTTCTGGTTAGAATAACCAGAATTCTCGTTATTATATAGCCAGAATCTAAATTTGAGTGTGCGGATTTTTAAAAATATTTTAACCAGAAATTTTTTTAATCCCTTGAACTCGTTTAAAATATATATTTAAAAAACTTGAAGTCATTTGAAATCCCTTCAAGTAACTAAAAATGTATTGAAATCCTTCAAAATCCCTTTGAATGTTGGAAAATCACTTAAAATATCTTGAAAACTTTTCAAATTCCTTGAAATCTTTTAAATTTTCTTTAGAAATATCTGGAAATATTTAAAAATACTTTCAATTCTCCTAGGATTTAAAATCGCTTAAAATGTCTTGAAATCTCATGAATCCTTTCAAAGTATATTGAATTTTCATAAATTAAAATCCTTTGAAATATTTCCAAATCTCTTGGAATTCATTAAAGTGGAAATATCTGGAAATATCTTGAAATCTCTTTAACATCCTTGAAATTTGTTAAAATTAGTTGAAATATCTTGAATTCTTGTAAAATCACTGGAAAACTTTTCTGATAACTCTTCTGAGCACTTTCAAACATCCCTTTGAATTCCTAAAATTTAAATCCTTGAAAGTCTTTTTAGTTCTCCTAAAATTCCTGAAATTTTTTTAAACTACTTAAAATCACATCAAGTCCTTTAAACCTTTTGATAACTTTTTTCAGTTCAATTCATGTGAAAATCCTTTCAAATCTTTTTAGTTCTTGAAATATCTTAAAAACACTATACATCTTTTAAAATATTTTAATAATTCTTGAAATCTTGTGAAATCGCTTGAAAATCCAAAGACAGAATAATGTAATAAATGATATTTTTATATGATTATATGAATATATGTCCGTTTGGACACATGGAAGTGTTTAAGGCTTCTCATTCGATCACTGAAGTTAAGCAGCGTTTGGTTCGGTTATAATATAATGAAATGGGTGCTGTTGTATACACTCTTGTACTTAATATGATATGAATGTTACATAGGTTACTCTTGGTTCTACCATATACATATATCCATGAAAGCATATCAATTTCTCTAATTTTTTCACTTTTTATTATATTTTTCTTTAATCTAATTTTTGTAATCCATAGAAATTTTTTGAAATCACTTATAATTTCTTTCAATATTTCGAAATTTCTTCATATTCCTTTAAATTCATTAAAATCATTTAAAATGTCTTGAAATCTTATGAAATGTCTTGAAAATCCTTAAACTTTTTTAATTCTTTCAGAAATCCCTTTAAATCATTAAAATTAATATAAGTCTCTTTAAGATTCCATGAAATTTTTTAAAATACTTTGAAATCTCTGTATCTCTTGAAATTTCTTGAAATCACTATAAATCTCTAGAACTTCCCTAAAATTATTTAAAATCTTTTAAAGTCCTTTAATGTCTCTATGAATTCTCTTACAATATTTTTAAAACCCATTGAAATTCCATAAAATCAAATAAAATCTCTAAAATCCTTGAAAATTCTTTAAAATCCTTAAAAATATTTTTAAACATTTTGAAATATTTTTAAATTTCTTGAAATTTGTTGAAATGAGTTACAATCCTTGAAAACTTGTGAAGTCTATAGAAAATCCTTAAGGGGAAATGGTAAACTATAACGTCACTATATTTAGTATTTACAGACCGTACCATATATATTTTCTCCGGCTTCTTATTTTTAAACTAAAAAGGATATCTTGCTGAAATTTTTTGAAATGACAGAAAATATATCAGTGCACGGCGGTCTTCTCATTAAAGTTTATATTTTTCTTAATTACTGCAATTTTAATTAAATTTTACCTTTTTACACTGGAAAAAATAATTAAGAGAGCTTCATGAATAAAAAATCATCTTACGGTTGAATCTGAGAAGCTATATATCTTGTATGTATGGGGCATTCCATGCCAAGTCGACCACTGTTAACCTCGACCCCTTTCAATTTGGCTGAAACTTTTTTTATCTTTTTCTACCCTATCGAAAACAGTTTTCAGAATTAAAAAAAATTTTTTTACCTAACCCAAAGAGAGTTATGGGATTTTCAAAAAAATTCCAAAAAATGTTTTTTTTATTAGTAGATCGTAGCTTTATCAAAAATTGGCATATCGGGACGTTTCTTCTTAAAATTTTTGTTTTTAAATGTACATTTCTTAATACATACAAATAAATATGAGAACAGGGCCGTATTGACAATGAGGGGCACCCAAAAAAATGTCTAAGTCCAACAAGAGCACCATGCACTGAGACAATTTCTGCCTTTTCGAAAAATTCCAGCGAAATTTCTTTAGTTTAAAAATAAGAAGACGAAGATAATATATATGCTTCGTCAGTAACAGTAAATAGTGACGTCTCATTTTATTCATAGATGCTTTTTTTATGCGAAATTAACTTAATTTTATGATGTCGTAGATTGTGCAAAATGAGGTTGGAGGTTGCAACGATGCAGCAAGTTTCTGTGGCGTCCGAGACCGCAAGTATCCGGACGCACGTCCCATGGGTTATCCCTTTGATCGAAGACCACGCGATGGTGTAAATACTTTGGCCAATTTTTTGACCGGAAATATGGCGGTCACAGATATAAATATCCGTTTCACAGACCAAGTAATGCCTAGGACACGTTCTGGAAGTATGGGTAATTCGTTGAGTTTCTCGTGAATCTCGAAATCGGAACGAGGATGCTCTTGGGAGTTTACTGCAGAAACCTCTTGAGTGACTCCAAGAAACCGAATGTTCTTTATAATTGGATGGCTAGTACTGAAAAATTTATGAAGGAACGAGAAGTATTCATCGACAAGCAACAGAAGTAGTAAATATATGTATATGCAATTAAATATGAAAAGCAAAAGCATGTATCACTTTTTCTCTCAATTTTAATAAAATAAAACGGATGAAAAATTCAGTTTTTATTCCTGTCCTTCATCGTCCCAAAAAAAAATCTAAAATTAAATTAATTGGATGAAATATAATTAATATCAACGACTTCTAATGTCGGTAACTAGAATTTTATCAAGTTTGTGATATATTTTTATATTTAAAGCAAGAGCAATCCACATGCAAAAGAATCACCTTCCTCATATAACTCGATTACTTTGTAAGTAATGGTTTCTCTTTAAAATGTAATTTCATGCCAAAGTTAATGAGAAATGGTTTAGTAATAAAATTCTTTGCATAGCTTGGGTCAAGGGTTTAAAGAAAAATCAAAGAAAAAGTTACGAGCTGTGACTTTTAATAGAAGTGCTCTTTCAAAAAACATGGCTTTCATTTGCGGTGAATAGGTGATTTAAAATTTTACATCATGAGATTTAATTGGATTCTATATATATATATTTTTTTTTTATTGTGTTTTTCTGGAAAATTTGTCGAATATGAAAAGGATTGTTAATTAAATCCTGAATTTACAAATTTGAAGTTATTTTGTAAAGAATAAAAGTAATTAATTATTAATTTGTCAGTTTTTGTTGGAAATAACTGTCGTTATATCAGTTTTCTCTTTTACTAGACTTGATTTGTCTGCTGCAGAGGTCTTATAAGCCGATCTTATATGATGACATAAGATCAAAGATTGCAATTCAGCAAATCGTTTTTCTGGATTTGAGTTGTCCACAACAGCTAATGCAACGAGAATCGTTTACCGTCTTCTGTATACTTCTTCAATGTTTTATATTTACAAACTTCGAATTTAAAAAATATCAATTTAAAGGCAAAGAGTTTTTAAAAGGTTTTAAAAAATACAAAAGTTGTTTTAAAAAATGTTTATAAAAGTTTCTACATACTTATATAAAAGACAATAAATTAAATATTGCAATATTCAAAGATAAAGGTCTTCAAAATCAAATATTTGTAGATTCGAAATGTTTCCAATTTCCATATTTATATGAATTTTTTTAACCTTGTTCATTCAAGACATTCAAATTTTGTTTTTACAGTAATAACTGTCATGTTTCTCTTGTCACGAATATTTTTGTTGCCCTCATAGTTACAAGTTGATGTTCGTTGATACATTTTTACCTTCTGGTTTCCATTAGTCGGAGAAATCCGATAACACAGATCCGTTTCTTGCAATAGTAAGACCCTGGAGATTTCATAGCTATACAGACATCAACGACGAGACTTCTATTGCTTATTGGAGACACCGAAATCAATCTCCATCACTGGCCTGGACATCTCGTCTTTCCTTTCAATGATAATATAAAAATTGTCGACGAAGAATGGTTTTGAAAATATTTCTTTTATATTCATCAGAAATTGCCCGAATTGAGACCCATTAAAGGTTAACGATAAATTCAAGTTTATTGGCGGAGGAAAAAGGAATGTGGTTTATTGACAGAGAAAAGGGAAAAGTAGGTATATTCCATGGGGCTGCCTAAAATCAACGTAAATTGCAATTTCAGTCAGTTTCTAACTTTACAATTGCGTGAATGTAGTTTGAAGCGAGTGCCAAAATTTCACAATGGAATCTTCAATGGTGACACAGGAGGAGATGATAAATTAAAGGAATTCTTCGCAGACGAGATCATCAACACGAAGGTACAGAAGATGCATAAAATAAAGGTAGGAGGAAAGAAAATATTTAACAACGCTTTAGCTAGGTTTACACTATAAACATTATTATCACGTGATGACAAAGACTTTATGCGGAAATCTGAATTTGATTAAAGGTGCCATAGAGTTTTCATGTAACATAAAATTTAAAAATACATATAACGGAGATTTCCGTTTTAATGGAATTTTCCGCAGTTCTTTTTCATAATAAAGTAAAGAAAAATTTTCCTAAATTAAACTTTAATAAAAAAAGTTTCAAATCGGAATTCTAAAAAAAATTTCTAACACTTAGGAATGAGTGCCAACTGAAAGTATCTTGAAGAATTTTAGAGGAAATAAATTTGAAATGTTCATAGATTCTTTAATTGACGAATTGTCCGATGCCATTGTCGGAAATAAATGAAGAGAACTCATTTACTTAAAGTTCTATACACTCGCGCGATTTGTTCGTAGCGCTTCGTGCTCTGGAATATTTGATCGTCAAGCTTCGATTATTTATAATAATTTTGTAATATTTTCTCATATCTCACGTTTTTTGACGGGAATATTTAATTTTTTATTTTTTAAATAATTAAAGAAACAATATTTGATTTCTAATCTAGATTTTATATAGGTTCACTGGATATGTCTAGGCACACTATATAGCATCTGCATAGCTAAACTGTCTAGAAACTAGTCGACCCAAACGTTACATCCCAGTCTAGCCACTGTACACTCACAATCAGTCAGTCTGTGCTGCGCCAGTATAGACTCAAGACGGACTGTACAGAAACTATACAGCGCCATGACAATTTTCCACACGAGTAATTATAAATTCATGAATGAATTAAATTGTGCTTATCACATTTTTAAATTTAAAAGCAATGACTGCAGTATAAATTGTGCTGAAGACAATGCCTCTTAATAATACGATGGTTGATAATAGGTATTAATTAAGGGATTAACTAATTAAAATGGATGATTTTATCCAAGGAAAACAGAGCACAAGTAATGGCATTTTATAACACAAATGAAGAAAATTTTATTATTGCTAGCATGTTTCCTTGGGTCGAATAATGCATTTTACCAATTTACATTTTTAAAAGTTTAATTTCTCACTTTGGCACTCTTAATAGTGTGTAAGGATAATTATTACACCGCGCTGCCAGTTTCAGGCCTGGAAAAGTGCGAAGAGAAAAATATTTTTTAATTCTTCTGTTGTAGGGGGGGCGAGAAAAGGCTCTCGCGGAGGGGAGAAAGAGAAGAGACTTCTCTTGGAAAGGAAAAAGGTAGTCGAGGG
>JAUEJJ010000017.1:14601710-14617530 GCA_032164275.1 Synergus coniferae | reverse complement strand
AGGGGTCCTTTCGCCAGAGTTTTACTAGGAGGTGGTGAAATGAGTCGTCCAGGAGTAGAATTTCGTAGATTTATTTTTTTCTTGCACAGAGCGCTGTTGGGTGTTTTTGCCTGGTCTGTTCGACTCGTCTCTTCGACTGGTCTGTTCGACTCGTCTTTTCGACTGGTCTCTTCGACTGGAGTCTGTTCGACACTTCGACTGCCCAAGCCTCGGAAAATGCATCCTTTTATATGTTTTTCCTCCCTGCGAATATCTGGAAGAGGGGTGACTTCCTCCTCCAACTTTCCCTCAGATCTTCTCGAAGTTTCTAGAAGGTTTTTTTTTGATAGAAAAGTTTTGGCTAGATTGTCCCTGCAAGCGTACTGATGTCTATGAGTGCGAAAGAGCTAAAGTCCCTGTGCGAGCGAGTGAAAAGGCTAGAGTGACTAATCGGCGCTGGACCCGTTTTTTGTAACTCTGTCGCTTGCAGGTCAGGATTGTCTCTGAGGCTTGTGCTTTGGAAAGTTCCAATGAAGCGTCGTGTTTAAAAACGAAATTATTTTCTAGAATTGAAAATCTTTCGTTTTTCTTTAAGTTTTGCGTGAAGCGCGTATAACAAATCCCGCCCCTTTCGGAAAAGACGCTTCGTTGGTTTTTTGTTGCTCCCTAGTCTAAGCTATATTTTATTATTTAACTGGTTACAATCAATGGTAGCCTAATCTAACCTAGTAATCTATTAACACCCACTTACAAATTGGTTCTTACAAGCTATATTTACAATATTATTTTCTTATGTTAGATGCGTCTCCTCCGAGGTGCATATGGGCGAGTGTTCATGTAGTAAGGCTGGAGTCCTCCCCGTAGATTGTAACGCTTTCCAGCGTTATCTGAGTTGTCGAGCGATTCGTCCCCCGGCTCTCCGATCGCTCTTGGGTCAGCTGGTGCGTGGTGTGTTTCTGAGATGGCATCGCATCCATCTCCAGAAGTTAAGGTATTTTTGACTCTCCAGACAGGGTGTTTGTACCTCCTGGCTGTGTAATTGTTTGGGGCCGGATCCCTTGGCTGTCGGGTCCAGTTGGTGATGAGGTTGACGGTTCGTCGTCTCCTGCAAGTCCTCCCTTTGAAGGTTCCTTTTCTTATTGTCGGCGGGCATACCTTGCGTATTTATTTCTAAAAAGTTCGCAGAACTTTTCCCAGGACATGTTGAATGCTTTGAATGGTGCCCACCATTTCGCTGCTTCGTCCTGAAGGGATCTTCCTACGATCCTTGTCTACTGCGATTCGTCGCTGTCAGATTCTTCGAAGTAGGACCGGCAATCCTTCAAGAAGACTTCGGGGTCTTCGTGACTCAACCCATAGAACTCGGGTGCTGGTGGTGTAGATGCTTTGAGGGCGCGAACGATTTGTCGCAGATCCTGCATTGAGATTCCTGATGGGAGGATTGGCGCTTCTTCTCTGTGGGCTCCAAGGTGACTACTTCCGACTGTTGTGGGCATCATGTTTGGTGCTTGTATGGTGGACGGCGTTGGTGGGACGTTTCCTTCCTCCTGCCTAATCATGTTTTGATTGGGCGCCACCCGATTTTGTTGACCACTTCCGGAAGTGGCGAGTGGATTATTTCGAGTAGAAATAGTCCTTTCTGCTAGTGCTTTTCTTTTTGGACATTGTTGTTTGCTGGGTGGTGTTTGTGTGACCATTACTTGACTCTTGTTTTTGGGTCGTGGTTTGGTGATATCAACCACCGGACGATGTTGATGTCAGCCGCGTTGGGCGCCAATTGTTAGCACGGGGTCTAGTGGGGGATAGGGTGTGGTCGAGTGGCGAGAAAAAACTCTCGCTGGAAAAGAGAGGGCGAGCGAGAAGGGACTTCTCGCTGGAGAGCAGGAGATCGGAGGTAATGTGGGAAGACCCGAAGACCCTCACGGAGAAATAAAGAGAGAGATACGAGAAAAGGCTTCTCGTGGAAGAGAGATGGGAGCGAATGTAGTGAGAAAAGATCCTCACGGAGAGAAGAAGAGAAGAGACTTCTCTTGGAAGGAAAAGGAAGTCGAGGGCGGTGAGGAAAGATCCTCACGGAGAAAAGAAGAGAAGAGACTTCTCTTGGACAGGAAAGGAAGTCGAGGGCGGTGAGAAAAGATCCTCACGGAGAAAAGAAGAGAAGAGACTTCTCTTGGAAAGGAAAGGAAGTCGAGAGTGGTGAGAAAAGATCCTCACGGAGAGAAGAAGAGAAGAGCCTTCTCTTGGAAGGAAAAGGAAGTCGAGGGCGGTGAGGAAAGATCCTCACGGAGAAAAGGAATGGAATTGGCGAGAGGGGTCCTTTCGCCAGAGTTTTACTAGGAGGTGGTGAAATGAGTCGACCAGGAGTAGAATTTCGTAGATTTATTTTTTTCTTGCACAGAGCGCTGGTGGGTGTTTCTGTCTGGTCTGTTCGACTCGTCTCTTCGACTGGTCTGTTCGACTGGAGTCTGTTCTACTGGAGTCCGTTCGACTGTTCGACACTTTCGACTGCCCAAGCCTCGGAAAACGCATCCTTTTATATGTTTTTCCTCCCTGCGAATATCTGGAAGAGGGGTGCCTTCCTCCTCCAACTTTCCATGCTGATGTCTATAAGTGCGAAAGAGCTAAAGTCCCTGTGCGAGCGAGTGAAAAGGCTAGTGTGACTAATCTGCGCGGACCCGTTTTTTGTAACTCTGTCGCTTGCAGGTCAGGATTGTCTCCGAGGCTTGTGCTTTGGAAAATTCCAATGAAGCGTCGTGTTTAAAAACGAAAGTATTTTCTAGAATTGAAAATCTTTCGTTTTTCTTTAATTTTTGCGTGAAGCGCGTATAACAATTTACTATATTTAATCAGGTTTGAACGCAAATAGGATCACGTACGCAAATAGGTGCATTTACCTGATAGAAGTTAGGAAGTTATAAATCGCAGAAGAAAGCAAAAGAAGTTAATTAATAACAAGGGTTTTTCCCATTTTTATATAATCTCTATTTTATACATATAATCTCATATTTTCCATTATAAAACGGACGTTATTCTCTTAGGTATAACATTGTAACAGAGGGAGGAGTTTAATTAGAATTATCAATTAGACGTTGATGCATGTTACAATGTCTTCCTGAACGTGGAAGCAGCTATATAGTGATGACAGATTGATCGTCAAAATTATCGATTATGACCGCCATGTGAACTTACAGGTACAACGAAGAGTAGCAGATTGTCAGATTCTCTCTGCATTATTCATATAGACAGATCTCAAAGTTATACCATATCATACTGAACAGAGTTCGATTCATGCATCGACGAACAGTTAGTGTTATTACAATGATGTCATACATCCTAATTCTCCATTCACTAATCATATTGTTAGTATATGTTGTTTGTATTCGCTAGTCATATTCATTAGCAATACTGTAATTTGTATATGGAGAAATTCTAGAATAATTCATATCTAATTCATATGTAGAAAAAATTAATCATCATCATTCCCCAATTTGGAGAGATGACAACATCTGCAGCTATAAAAATATTTAAATGCTTGTTTAATTATAGGTTTAAAATATTTTAAGGATTTTCAGAAGATTTCACAAGATTTCCAGACATTTTAAGTAATTTTGATAAATTTCAAGAGATTTCAAGATATTTCAAGAGATTTAAACGAGATTTGAAAATTTTTCAATGATTTCAAGACGTTTAGAATGATTTTAAAATTACACAAGAATTTCAGACATTTTAAATAATTTTAATAAGTTTCAAGAAATTTCAAGAGATTTGAAATTTTTTCAACGATTTTAAGACATTTAGAATGATTTTAAAAGATATCAAGATATTTTTAAGTGAGTTTAAGAAATTTCAAGAACTTTTAAGATACTTAAAAAGACTTTAAAGGATTTTAAAGAGTTTCTGAGAATTTATGGATTTTTTAGGGACTTCAAAGAATAGTTTTGAAAATATTAAAATAAAATTCAAAGGATTTTGAGGGATTATAAAAATATTTTAAGGGACTTAATAGAAACTCAAAAAGACTTTAGAATATTTCAAGAGATTTACTGAATTTAAAGAGATTTAAAAAGTGATTAGAAGAGTTTACGGGTTTTCAAGAGATTTCACAAGATTTTCAGACATTTTAGCTCATTGTAATGAATTCCAAGAGACTGAATTACTTTAAAGGATATTAAGAAATTTTAAGTGATTATAAGAAATTTCAATATTTTTGAACATATTAAAAAAAAAAAATTAAAGGATTTTAAGGTATTTCATTTGATTTATGGAATCTCAAGATATTTCGAACGAATTTAAGAGATTTTTAGAGATTGAAAGAGACTTTAAATGGTTCTAAAGAATTTAAAGGGATTTAAAAATTCCCTGAAATACCTTAAAACTCCTAGAATTATCATAAAATATTTACAATCATTTGGAATTTTTTAGTCTTTATTTCGAATAAAAATTTCTGTGAATATTTCGGGAGCAATTAGTACTAAATTTATTATTATATGTGTTGGCATCAATTTATTGCGTGTACTAAAGGGATATTTAATGACAGACCTGTGCTTTTACAATTGAGTAGAACCATTGCGGTACATGAACATGCAATCGCAATTTCAGGAATCTCACATGGTATGGAGAATGCCTGCTATAAAGCACAGCTTACACACTTCCTGTATACTGCCTGAATGGAATGTGAATTCTACTTTACAAACAAGCATGCAAGCACACTGACGCGAATCGCTCGCGTGATTCCTGATGAAATCACCACATAATCGTTAACCATGTCTCACATTAACTTGAATTATAACTTTCCTTACATATTCTTACTTAATCTTAAGTGCACTATTAAAACTAAAGATTTATGGCTCATACCTAAACATTACACATTTTAGATTCAAGGAAAATTTCTTACAGGTTTCGAATTTTATAAGAAAATTGCACAAATAATATACCTGCATTAAATATAAAAAAATAATATAATATAATTTTGGTGAGACAATTCTGAATACAAATAATATTACTGATTGTAGTGTTAATATTTATTTTGGGAAATAATGCCCCGTGGGCTACAAAGAGCAACCGATGCAACTTCGATAGAAAAAGAGCAAAACTGCCGTACAACAAAATATATATATATATATATATATTGTAGTGGTGAGATTCGCGGTCGAGAGCTCTCGTCTTAGGTCAGTCGTGTCCTCAGAACAACTCAACAACTGCCTCTTCTGAAGGCTGACATCGGCGATGATTCCCCGTCCCCGGGACGGCGGTACGATGACAGCCGCCTCCAGGAATGTTTACATGAACATTGCTCATACGAACAATCAGGAAGGCCGCTAATCTAAGCCGCTCACATCTGTCATTTATTACGGTCATAGCTTCTAAATGTGCACCAAGCGTGCGTTTTCTCTAAACAACAAACAAATAGTTTTTACCGATGTCGTGTTTGACCCTTTTTTATGGTCAACTGCAATAAAACTAAGTACGCACATTTCGAGAAAGCACACGTTCGACTTTCGATAGGCAATTAAAGGATACCCTTTCCACACGATTTTCCGACTGGAAGCTTCTTTGCTGGGGGTTTTTGGACACTCTTTCCGGCACTAGTCACTACCGAACACTTCATGAACACAGGAACACCTAAGCGGTCGCATCTTAGGCTATGTCCCAGAACCTAAGTGAAACATCACTTCAACACACAAATACTTCCAATTACACAAAATATTTATTATAGATTTATAAACAAATACGACAAATACATTTTATTTTTAAACAAACAACATTAATTATCTCCGCATCAGCGTATAGACAAAAAATTTGAAATTAATTTAGCACATAAATAATTATTCTATTTAAATATAGCTCTTTTTTACATACAACCTTAAGTTCGTATTATTCTCACAAACGCAACTACCGTCTCTGAGAAGTGCTACCGTAGATGCTATGTTACTTCGCCTGAAGAGAACTCCCCGTGAATAAGGAATAATAGACTTATACGACGATAGTATCTAGCCACAGTCGAAGAGACTATGTTCACAGTACTTTTGACAACGACCGCGACCTTGAGTACTTTAAAAGACTCACGTACGGAGTGATTCAGTCATGAGACGATGTTAACAGAGCAAAATCTGTGCTTTTATTTCCGGTCGGCCCGAAAAGCAAACAATCAGATGTCAAGGACTGACAAGTAGATTGTCATAGTAAAGATGGCGGACACTTCCCCCCTTAGATTCATCGCCGCGCTGACATGGCTAGTCCTCTCTTGTCCTCTCTATTCCTATGTCCATGGATTTATATAGTGCGAATCTTCATTATTGAAGATAAGTAGGTCGCTAAAATATTATAAATTTACAAAATTGTTATTAAAATATTACGGATTAAGAAAACATACATAAGTCGTAACATTGCATAATGATTTACATTCATTCATTCATTGCACATTCATTAACAATGTGGATTACTATGCTGGTTTTGATTATGTAATTTAGGTTAGCAGTCCGAACAGGTGAACAATTGATTGATTGATTAAAGTGATGATCTTATCTTCCCTCATTACTTTTCATTCTATTAAAATATATACTAACAATAAGCGTTATAAGAATTCTTTTGTGTATCTGTTTACATACAATTTCTTTTCACGATAATATGATATATCAAAACGTTATGCTTTTCATTTAAATTACTCAATCTTGTATGTAATCAGATACACATTAATAAATTATTATGTATAACTATTATATGTTAAATTATCTATTTTTTACCTATATTTAGTATTTGCAAGAATTTGGCTAAATTCGGGATGTAACAAAGTTGGTAGAATAAAATTTCTTACAAAATTTTTAAATGCATTAGAAAGTTGGGTCTAAGACACGTTTTATATAAGAGTTTACAGGAAGTAAAATTTTTACTATGAACGCAGTTTTTTATATAATGGTTTATTAAAAAAAATAGGAAGTTTTAAGACCTGTAAAATTGTATTGCAAAAAAGCTTCATGCATATTAAAAATGTGCTAAAAATAAAGAAAAACGTTTTTGTAAAAAACTCATTGGGTGTAAAATATTAAAATTCTTAATTTTTATTCATCATCTTTTTGACAAAAAAACCGAAATTCGGAATGCAAAACCAGGAATTTCAAAGCTCCGAATCAAAATGATATTACTACCGAAATTTTAATTTCTCAAAAAGATAAAAAAAATGCACGCTTTCAAATTTAGAAAAATTGAAATTCCTTAAAATTCGAATTTCTGATATTAAAAAAATGTTTATTAAATTGTTGAAAAATTTAAAAAAAAATTTCGGAAAAATTTTAAAATAAAATTTTTAATAGAATTTTTTAAAGGAAATTTTAAACAATAATCTTGATTTTTTACGAAAAATATGCACATTTTTAGTGACATTTTTTTTCAGGAATTTGAAAATTCGCGTATTTAATATTTTTGATATATTTAAGTTTCCTTAATAAACAATAGTATAGCTATGGGAGTACGGGGGCACTTACCAGCCTTGCAGTTACCGACCTTACAGTTAGCCTCTGTCGGTAACATTACCATTGGCCGGTAATTCAGATGCCTACTATGGATCGAGACTCAGTCGTGGAGGAAACACCAAATCACTCGATTAATAAGGTAGATCACTGACATATCGGCCGAATTTTGATACATGTCGAAAATCTACATTACCGGCGGCAGGTAAAGTTACTGACGAAGGTCGGTACCTCTATGGTCGGTAAGTGGCCTCATGTCGACTTAGCTATACTAAAATTAAATTAGGTAACATTTTCGGTAATATTCTTTTCATTCGGGAATTTGAACTTTTGGCAATAATTTCGTCGGTATTTTTCACATTATGGATTTTAGTTTTTCGGCAAAAAGATGTCCAAATCGTCAAGCATCAATCTCCTTTTCATCTCTGAGAATCTATTTTCTTTCGTCTTGCTCATCTTTTCCTTATTATAAGAAAAACACTGGTAATATTCGATCAAAGAAGCTTGGTTTTTTTTCTCATTTTCCTTTCAGTTTTCTTTCCACCATAGCAGTGTAAAATGAGAGCACAATCGAACTTCAATATCGGAACAGGAAGAGTAAGCTTCAGGCAGGAGATGAACTACGTCGATTTACGTCAGATAGCAACATTTTTTCAATAAGGAATTCTTTTCGCAGCAAACAAAGAGAAAACAAACAAAATTATTGATATAGTAAATGTGAATCCGAGCGATTTTGTCATATTTATCCACAAACAAACTTTTCGCACCAATGATCAAAAGGACCTCTATTCACTTACTCTGAACAGATTTTATTATGTACGAAATGCAGAATAGTCAATCCAGTTTGTGTTTGAAACTGTAAACGCATTTCACATTGTGAGGCTCTGCTTCAAAACCTATTTAAATTTTTTTATTTAAATATTATCTCATGCCTTTTATTGTTCATATTCGGTTTTCCTTATTTTCACTTTTTCTTTAAACTAACTCCAGCGCCAGTACTTTTAAAATAAATGTCACTTGGGTTGTAATAAAAATTCATTTGAAGGAAATCAAGAATCTCTTTTCAATTATCTTAAATACAGTATATTCAAATTTACACGATATATATTATATACAATATTCCTAATTATTTACAAAACTCAAAAAAATCAAGTTTCTTAATATATATGATATATCAGATATCTACTTTATCTATGGATGGTGATGTGAATGGTAGAGGGTGATTAACTGTCGGTAAATGAAAATTCCGTAACTGTGCAGTCAGTAAGTGTTCCCGTACCCCTATTGTTATACTACTTGTCTCGAAAATTATCACACCGACAGCCTTCGTTTTCTACATCTAAGCCCCTTCTGACTCAGAATATTCTGAATCTCATTCAAGGTCCTTTTCTTTGTTTCCGGCACAAATGCCAAAACGAAAAAGAAAGCAAGGAAGCAAGATACAGCAAAAAATACATACATCATATGTTGACCATAAGCATCATTAATTGGTTGATACAATTTCACAACCGTAAAAGTCAAAATTCCATCAAGAACAGTTATACTAGCGGCAGCGATGCCTTTAACATTTCCAGGGAAAAGTTCTCCAATAAGAGCATTTGGTAAAGTTCCTAATCCAAGTTGGAAAGCAATTTGGAAGATGACCATGTCGATGATGGGAATTAAGTTCACAGAAGATACGTCAACATGCTTTGAGTCTAAGTAGAGGTAAGTAGAAAAAATCCCTAATGTGATAGTACATCCAATGATAGAAAACATTAGCAGAGGTCTTCTTCCACAACAGTCTACTGTAAAAGTTGCTACAGTTCCAGCTAGAAGACCAAACGCGAAAATAATTATGGTAGATGTGTAAGGATCCAAGCCAATATTGTTGGTCTTTGTTAGAAGATCTTGAATGTATTGCATCATGCTGAAATTGCCACTCAGTTGTTGAGTTAGAATGAGTCCACTGATAATTAAAAGGGCCTTTCTGTTGTTGGGAAGCAAAAGCTGGCGAAACCTGTCCTTCCAATTTTCTGATGACTCGGAGTGTTGGCTGATGGTTTGAAGAACCATATCCAATTCTTTTCTAGCTTCATCTTTGTCTTCAATACCCTTGAAGAATGCAATGACCTTCATGGCTTCTTGGTGCTTTCCTTTCGTTGCCAGGTAGTAGGGACTCTCTGGGAAGAATAGGAAGACTACGATGAAAATTAAAGGGATTACGAGAGCTACTGCGCCCAGAACTTGGTAAGAGATCCAGGGACCAATGGAAACCATCAAGAGCGATCCAGTGAAGACATTGACGGCAATTAATGTTCCTAGGGCTCCACGAATTTTTACGTCGGCCACTTCGGAGACGTACATGGGATTTGTCGAATACGACATACCGACTCCGACTCCTAAAATTATTCTGGCTATGTAGAGAAATTCTACTTGCCAGGCGAAGATTGTGACAGTCCAGCCAGTTATGTAGAAGATGCTGGTTAGTAGAAGACATCGTTTTCGACCGAATCTGTGGATTATAAAAAGAAATAAGTTGTAAAAGTTACATTTCAATCGTTTGTTTATTGAAATACTAACATCGAGATCATTCTTACTTTTTTTTATAATGTGAACAATTCTGGCTTCTAAAAATATATATACTATTGGTGTTACTCGCTCGGATTCTTATGAAAAAAAAACGCTAAACTTAGCTCATTTTGTAAAATACGCAATTTTTGTGCTTTTTGCGATCTTGATGTAGTTATTTCTTATAGAGCGCAACCGAGTAATAAAACGATTTTCACATATATGATGCACTAATACAAGAGCTACTACCATATATACATGAAAATCGTCGTTTGCGCTCATAGTGAAAAATAAATAAATTGATTTTTGCATAATATTTACTTTTTTTATTTTCATCATGAGCGCAATGTTGCAACACGACGATTTTCATGTATATAGTAATAGTAGCTCTTGTATTAGTGCATCATATATGTGAAAATCGCTTTGTTACTCGGTTGCGCTCTATAAGAAATAACTATTCATAAAGATCGCAAAAAGCACAAAAATTGCTAAGTTTAGCGTTTTTTTTTTATAAGGGTCCGGTTGAGTAACACACTCAGAAGAAAACTTGATTTAAATAAAAACTTTTATTTTAATAATTCAGAGTAAAAATTTCTTTATAAACAAGAAAACTTTCTTTCTTTTAAAGTAATTTTGTTTCATTCAAATAAAGTTTATATGATTCACACAAAATTATTTTAAATTATTTTAATTTAAAGAAACTGTTTATTTAATTAAACTTTTTTTTTTTGAATTGAAGAAATGTTTCTTTAACCGTATATTAATACTATAATTTCTTTGATTCGAAAAAACTGTTATCTGGGTGCACCAATAGTGTATATATGTATGTATTTGGAAGCCTTATATGTATTGTTCACATTATATGTATAAAAAAAATTAAGAATTATCTCCATAATAAACTTCACAAAATATGATTCAGGAGGCAGGCCGATAAAGGGCCTTATCGAAACCCCTCCTTTTAGATCCATTTAAGTCCAAATGGAACCTACTTTAGGCCAGCCTATCCTGTTAAAAATTATATTGTACACGATGTCGTATATGATATCGTTTACAATGCCGTAATTTGACACAGTATACGACGTCGTTTACGGTGTCATTTACGACGTAGTTTATTTACGAATTCTTGAAATAATCAAAAAGGATTATAATTAATTATAATTATAATACCTTCTTATAATTCTTAAATTTCCCTGAGATAGTAAATACAGCATTATATTAATAAAATCTAGAAATTATTTTTAAGAAAGCTTGTATGATTAGCCAATGTCACTTTGTTACGATCTTAAGTATTCGTTATTTACATTAAAAGTTCAAATTGTTAGAGAAAATTATACGAGTTTAAGTTAAAACAACTATAAACTCTTGACAAACAGAATTTTCAGATGGAAAAGAAGAAACGCATGTCGGGCTTCATAGTCGAGATTAAAGGTTCGGATTAAAGGTTCGGATTAAAGGTTCGGATTGATTTTGAATGTGCCGCAGATTAATTTGGATTGAAAAATTCCTTCGAATTAGATGGGAATGAAACTATTTGGTTCGGATACAAATTCCGGAATGATTCGGAAAGTTTCGGATTGATTCGGAATGAATTTTAATCTGAAGCTTTCGCTAGGGTTTAGATGGTGGTTTAAATTTTATTCGATATTCTTTACCTAGTCCTGAAAGAAATATAGCCGCCACCTATCATTAAAAGAAGGCCTAATTTTTATAAAAAAAAAAAAAAAAAAAAACTCTACAGATTCTCCCTTGCTAGAAGTAAACGGATTGAAACTTTATCCGTTTTAATCTGTTATCTATCCATAAATACTCATTTAAATAGTTTTTCAATACTCGACGATCCGTTTGTATCCGTTCGTATCTGTCCTTGTCTATCCGCAACTTACTTTGACATTCCTTGTTAACTGTGACGGATAGAATACTTATCCGTGCCAATCATTTTTTTCTCTATCTATTCTTTACAAAATATATTACCTAATCGTTTTAATTCATAATTTTTTATCCATCAACCTATCCTTTTATATCCGCAACCAAGTTTGAAATTTCTTACCCATCACGGATTAAAAATTTAACCGTTTAAATCATTACTTATGCTCTTCAAAAAGATCGTTCAAAAAGAAACATTTTTCATCTCTTGACTTTCTTTCATATCGTGCGTTGTTTGACTTCAAATTGTAATTTTTGTTCGTTTTTTTTAATTTTCGAAATGTCATAAGTCTGATAATTATTTTTTATCGAAAAAAGTCATGAGAATAAATTGTTCTACTTTTTCAGAACTATGAATATATCCGTACATAGAATTTGTAAATTAAAAGAAAAGTGGTTTCAAAACTTTTCAAAATGTTCCAACTTTTTGAATTTTTATCCAAAATGGCTGGCTAACGAACCTGACCTTCATTTTAGGACACTAAAAGAGTATACCAAAGGCCAATCAAAACGGTCAATTATTTCGAAAGTTATCGTGCTCATAAACAAAAATCTACAGATCCACAAACACACAAATAGACAGACTGACACATTCTTAAAAACATGTTTCTTGGGTTCAGATGGTCTCAAAACGTGAACATTTGACAAAAACGTCGGGGTGGGTCAAATTTTACACAAATAAAATACATTCTCTCTGATGACAGCTGATGAGAATGTAAAAATGTATTCACTATCCGTTCTATTCCATGATTCTTTATCCAAAATATGTATGTATATATATTTCCTATCCGTTTAAATCCATAATTTTCTATCCATCAACCTATCTTTTTTTATTCGCTGCCTATTGAGACTGTCCATGTTGACAAGCATGGATACGATACTTATCCATGCCAGTCAATATTTATTCTTTTGAAAATTCTCCACAGAAAGAATTACTTATCCGTACTAATCCATAATTTTTTATCCGCAGAAATAGAAATAAAAGTAAAAAATATAAAATATAAGAATAACGATAAAAATCATTCTTTGATTTTAAATCAAAGTAGTTCGCGGATATACAAGGATTAGGTGACGAATACAAAGATTAAAAAGGATACGTATTGATTGTCACGGTTGTCACTTTTCAATCTGTGATAGGTAAGATAAAATTGAAGTAGATCGCAGGTAGACAAAGATAGGGTGACGGATAGAAAATTATGGATTGAAATGTATAGGCAATTCTTTCTGTGGAGAAAGGATTAAAGAGGATAAGTAATGATTGGTACGGATAAATATTCTATCCGTGATAGGTAACAAGGAATTTTAAAGTAGATCGCTGATAGAGAAGGATAGGCTGACGGATAAGAAATTATGGATTGAAAAGGACAGGCAATATGGCTGCCGTATTCTCCCTTTTTAAACATTTTTTCCAAGGCGTATAAATGCGGAGAGAATATTACTACTTGAAAATTGATTGAAACGGACAGATATGAATAGCGGATTATGTTCCACTTCACGTGTTGAAAATAATTGAAACGGATAAAGATTTCAAGATCTAACAAAGGATAGAACATGAATGAAAAGGATGCAAAGTACTCATTAATACGGATAAAAATTTCTATCCGCTTAAATCCGTTAATTTTGTTATACGCGCTTCACGCAAAAAATTAAAGAAAAGCGAAAGATTTTCAATTCTAGAAAATACTTTCGTTTTCAAACACGACGCTTCATTGGAATTTTCCAAAGTACAAGCCTCGGAGACAACCCTGACCTGCAAGCGACAGAGTTATAAAAAACGGGTCCAGCGCCGATTTTTCACTCGCTCGCACAGGGACTTTAGCTCTTTCGCACTTATAGACATGACGTCGCTTATAGACATGATTGCTTGCAGGATCAATCTAGCCAAAACTTTCCTATCAAAAAAAAACCTTCTAGAAACTTCGAGAAAATCTGAGGGAAAGTTGGAGGAGGAGGGCACCCCCTCTTCCAGATTTTCGCAGGGGGGAAAAACATATAAAAGGATGCGTTTTCCGAGGCTTGGGTAGTCGAACGGACTCCAGTCGAACAGACTGCAGTCAGTGCAGTCGAAGAGTCGAGTGGAACAGACCAGACAAAAAACACCCACCAGCGCTCTGTGCAAGAAGAAAATAAACCTACGAAATTCTACTCCTGGACGACTCATTTCACCACCTCCTAGTAAAACTCTGGCGAGAGGACCCCTCTCGCCAACTCCATTCCTTTTCTCCGTGAGGATCTTTCCTCACCGCCCTCGACTTCCTTTTCCTTCCAAGAGAAGTCTCTTCTCTTCTTCTCTCCGTGAGGATCTTTTCTCACTACATTCGCTCCCATCTCTCTTCCACGAGAAGCCTTTTCTCGTATCTCTCTCTTTATTTCTCCGTGAGGGTCTTCGGGTCTTCCATCATTACCTCCGATCTCCTACTCTCCAGCGAGGAGTCCATTCTCGCTTGCTCTCCCTTTTCCGGCGAGAATCTTTTCTCGCCACTCGACCACCCCCTACCCCCCACCAGACACCGTGCTAACAATTGGCGCCCAACGTGGGGCAGACTCCTTTACAACAATTTCTATCCGTTTGAATTCGTTTTCTTCCAGTAGGGTCGTAAGGCCGATTAAGTTCTATATTTAGAGGTCTAAAAAAGGACTAAAATTTTGACTCGGGATCTATATTAAAAATTATATGTATGGATGTATACCTATCAGATAACCAGGCTCCCAAAAAAGAGCCAAGCATAGATCCTATGACAGTCAAGGATGAGATCCACGAGCCTTCGTCAGAACTTATTTTTATAGGAATATCGACGTCATCTTTTAGACGAGATATTATAGTTGTCACCCATCCGTAAACTGTCCCCACGGATACCATGGATAAAGTTGCTAAAATCAGAAATTAAGAATGTCATTAGAAGAAACACTCAAAGAAAAATTTTTAGATAGAATAACCAGAATTCTAGATCAGGGTTGCAAAAATATTTAATTATCCATTTTCAATGACTAATTGCATTAAAGATTTTGTATTTTTATTGACCTCAAAATAATTAATAATTATAAAATAAAAATGGAAATTACATTTAAAAAAGTGAATAATTACAGAAGAAAATTGTAATTATACTCGAATTAATAATTACAATGAACACGTGGTAATGACCAAACAAGAATAAGCTAAATAATTGATAAACTCTAGTACGACTGCCCCCATCCGAGTATAACAGAGGGAAGCTACTTAACTTTGGTGATCGAACGAGAAGCCTTAAAAAATTCCATATGTCTAAGCGACATGTGAATTGTATTATGTAGAAGAATACATAGATTAACTATTTCTTAAATATTTTAAAATAATAAAAAGTTGTGACATTTTATTTCACAAACTTTCAAATGTGATTAATAGGAAAGCTATGAAAAATCAATTTTCCAAAATTATAAATAAAAAAAACTTCCTTATTTTCCAATTAAATACATTAATCTTATAGGTCTCGACACAAGGAATCTTAGTTCTTCTTCCATCTGATTTGAATTTTGATTATTTGAGAAGTTATAGTCGAAAAATCAATTTTTGAAAATTATAATTAACCATAATTTGTTCATTTTTCACTGAAATGCATTAATCATGTAGACCAATCGATTCATCTTGACACAAGGAATCTTTTTTCTTCGTACATCTGCATTAAATTTTGATTATTTGAGAAGTGATAGTCAAAGAATCAATTTTACGAGAATTATAAAAATACATAGAACTTGTAAAATTAAATATTTTGTTAAACCCTGTTAAGAAATTCATCTTGGAAAGGTAGATGCACCTATTTGCGTCCGTGCTCCTATTTGCGTCCAAAACTGATTAAATATAGTAAATTTAATGAATTTTTATGCTTATTGATTCATGAGGAGTATTTATTTTATTCTATTAACAA
>JAUEJJ010000017.1:14573495-14593442 GCA_032164275.1 Synergus coniferae | reverse complement strand
CCAGATGGCGCGAAGGAGGAGAGGACTTACGCTAGCTACGTACTTTACGTTAAATTCAAATCCACCTGATCATGGCCATATGTGCAAAGCTTTAATAGCAAGCACCAAGCCAATGCAAATACAAAGAAGAAGAAGAAGAGAGCTGCGCTCCAAATTGTAATTTGTATTTGTGTGTGTGAGTGCATCTATCGTGTATACTGTAAAAGGCTTTTTCCTCCACTGGGGGTTTTGTAGGCCAGAGTAAATATACTTTATTTTCGTGTAAGAATTGTATTCTTATTTGTTGCCCCCCCCCTCTCTCTCCTGTTAATTTAAATCCGAACCTTCACGAACAGCAAGAAAAATATCGTGACTTGGAACCAATTACAAATTTAAATTAAAAAATTTGTAATTCATTGAAATTTATATCTTAAAAAATACTTTGATGCAGGTCTCCTTTTCGAGAATGATACACATCCAGAAACCTGTTCGCCCATTTTATTTCACATTTTCGAGAAAATCGTTCGAAGTCGCTCGGTATTTGAAACGAGCTGATATATTAAACAAAAGAATATACGAGAAGTTTATCTCAGAATCTGATTTCAAAACGATCGACACGAATCAAGCAATTTGAAAATCTCGTATCGTCGTGCACCAATAACTGCACCACTATGGTAAACCAATTGTTGAATCAGTAATGTGCATCTTTCTAAACTGTTAAAACTTTGAATTTATTATTGTCTAATTCGTCCGAGAAATAAAATTGTATTAAGATCTACTATACCAGGTATAGAATTATGAAACCTGCATTTTTTTGGAAAATTACACGTCTGTTGCACGAAAATGATCAAAAATATTTTATTCAAAGTATTCTCCATTGCTATTTACACATTTCTCCCACCTCTCTGGAAGGTGATGAATGCCACGCCAATAAAACAGTTCGTTTTTTGAAGCAAACCAGTTATCCAGCCATTCTCGTACATTTTTGTACGAAGTTAAGCGTTGTTCAACGAGAGCGTGGCCCAGTGATGCGAACAGATGGTAATCGACGGAGCCAAGTCTGGAGAATAAGCGGCATGCGGCAATATTTCCCAATTGAACGCTTCGATCTTCCCTGACCTTTTTCGCTGTGTGTGATGAGGGACTATTGTGAAGAAAAATGACTTTGCCTTCTTCGATAATCCGGTCGTTTTTCTTGTAATGCTTGATTTAAATCGATCATTTGCTGTTGGTAGCGATTCGTATTTACAGTTTCACCAGGTTTTAGTAGCTCATAATAGATAACACCCTTCTGATCCCACCAAACGCACAGCATTGTCTTCTTTCCAAAGCGATTGAGTCTTGCACTCGATGTAGATGGTTCGCCTAGATTTACCCATAATTTACGACGCTTAGGATTCTCAAAATAGATCCATTTTTCATCACCTGTCACGATTCGATAGAGAAATGACTTTCGTTTGAATCTGTCGAGCAGAATTTTGCAGGTGATTTTCCGATTTTCTTGCTGCCTTTCGTTCAGTTAATGTGTAACCCATTTTCCAAATTTCTGAACCTTTCCCATTGCTTTTAAACGAATGGAGACGGCTTTCTGCGATACATTCAGTTGATTCGCGAGTTCTTGTTGAGTTTGAGTATCGTCTTATCCAGTAAGGCTTGCAATTCGTTGTCTTCGAACTTTTTCGGTGGTTTTCCACGATCTCCGTTTCTCACATCAAAATTACAAGCATTGTCGATGCGATTCTGCAGCAGTTTTCTTCAAGTGATAACAAAAAACCAGTGCACAAAACTCTACATGTTGATGCTTGTAGTAAAAACACTGGTATATCGAACTTGGATTGTTGTCTACTGAACATCTTTCTCAACTGCTAGAGGGAGAAGATGGCGCTGCAGAAGCGGTCATACGGTCCTTAAACTGATGGCAAGCACCATCTATAGGGAACTTCCGGTTTCATACTTCTGGACCTGGTACTTGTTATTAATATTCTTCTTAATGAAAAACTAGCTGTGAAGTTGTATCAAGCTCATTCAATGAGCACTTTTCTTTTTGCAAACAAATATGATTTGCTTCCTCACAGAGGAAGCATTAATTAATTAATCAAATGTATTAATATTAGGTCATCTGATTTGTCTCAACACAAGAAATCTTTTTCTTTTAACATAAACTTTGAATTTTGATAATTCGAAAAGTTATAGTTGAAAAATAAATTTTTCAAAATTATAAGTAACCATAACCTATACTTATTTTTCAATGAACTGTATTAAACTTATAGGTCAATCGATTCGTCTGGACACTAAGAATCTTCCTTCTCTTTACATAAGCTTTGAAGTTTGATATTTTTAGAACTTATTGTTGAAAAGTCAATTTTACAAAAATTATAAAAGTACATAAAACTTGTAAAATCAAACTTTTCGCCTATAAGTTCTTAAATAATCAAAATTCAAAGCTGATGTAACAAAAATAAAGATTCCTTCCGTCGAGACGAATCGATAGACTTATATGATTAGTGCATTTAATTGAAAAGTAAGGAAGTTATGGTTGTTTATAATTTTGAAAAATTGGTTTCTCAACTATAACTTTTGGAATTATCGAAATTCAAGGCTTATGTAACAAGAAAAAAGATCCCTTGTGTCGAGACGAATTAATTAACCTACATGATTAATGCATTTCATTGAAAAATAAGAAATTTATTGTAAAATATAATTTTCAAAAATTAATTTTTCTACTGTAACTTTTCAAATTAAGAGATGGTAACTATTTTATAAAAAGTTTAAGGGATTTTAAGAGATTTTAAGTGACTTTAAGAAATTTTAAGTGATTTTAGGGTACATCAAGGAATTTTTCAAAAATTCAAAATAGTTTTAAAATTTTCATAAGATTTCAAGGCATCTAAAAGGGATTTTAAGGGATTTAAAAAAATTAAAAGATTTGAGGAGATTTTAAGTGATTTTAAGAACTTATTAAAAATTTGACGAAATTTCAAAACTTAGAAAGATTTTAAGTTATTTCAAGGAATTTTAAAGAAATTATAGATTTTAAGGATTTTTAAGATGTTTTAAGACATTTGAGAAAATGTAAAGAATCTTAAGAGATTTTTAATGATTTTAAAAAAAGATTTATAAATATATATTATTTTTAAACCGATCTATTTATAAATTGATGTTTTCTAAATTTTATTGCAGCTACTAATTGATCATTTCGAAAGACTCGTAAACTTGAAAATATTTAGCCGAGATTCTAATAATAGTTAGACACTCGAAAATAGATTAAAAACCATTTTATGATGTCAATGCCATAACAACAAGCAACATACTTAATTACTTATCAATATCGTTGAATTTTAGATGAACAGATGAAATAATTTTTTTTAAAGTATGTAATTAATATTTACTATGAAAGCAAAAGCAAAGTTCAAGTAATTGTTACGTATTATGAGAGTTTTTCAAGCGATGATAAATAACAAACATAATAGATGTTCGATTTTTCTCATTTATCGAAAACTTCGAATCTAAACTTGCTGTTTGATCTTTGACCCACGCACTTATCATTAGAATCCATAATTCTCATAAACCGGAATACAAGAGGAAGTTTCATCTTCAATTAGAAAATTGTAACTTTTAAACCTTAAAAATGGTTAATTATTCCATCTTGAATGGTAAAAATTGGAAATTTATAAATTTTTCTCATTTCGTTGTAAAATTAATCTAGACATTTTTCTGTCTTGTATGTTATAAAAAATATGATTAATAATTCGTTCAGATAATTTTTGAGTGTTTATTTCGATTTTAATTAATTCACAAACTTTTGTTATCTTCTTAGCGAACTGGGTTGAGCAAATTATGGCGCATTATGTCAACTATTAAAACCTAACTTTATTACATTACAAGCAGACCGTCATCCTGTTAACTCTCTGATCTAATTAATGACTTTTCTCGGCTTGAATAAAAGCAAGTTTTAAAGACTGTTGCGCGGAATAATCTGTAACATTAATGAGTTGCGACTATCGTCAAACCGTCGTTGAATAATGAATACTAAAGTTCCCAGATTTTTAAGGAATTGGAGGGGAAGGGTTGTTTAAGAAACTCGTCTTTTAATTAAATAAGATCTGCATTTTACAAAGCAATAAGTTACATAAATTCGTACACGTAATTAACACCTAACGTCTAGTCTTCATGGTCCTTTCGTAGATACATATATATATATATATATATACATAAGTAAATTTTCTTTGATAAACCATGGCACGATTCCATCAGCAGCAGACGTCGTTCTAAAATATAGCACTATTGATGCAATATTGACATCGAAATATCGGAAATATCGATATTTATGATATTGATATTTTCATACCTGATGGATCGATATCGTAAATATCAAAATCTTTAATCTTTTCTCTTTATATCGAATATCGAAGTATCGTGAGTATCGATATTATTTTATCGTTATCGATATTTTTCATATCGATACTTTCATGCCCGATATATCGATATTTTTTATATCGATATATCGATGTTGCAGGTGTCCTGGGCAGATACCATTTTATTCGATGGACGCTAGCTCCCAGTGGAATCCTACGATGACTTGTCAAACCAAGTTTAATTATATATCTAGCGACCCGACGACAGAAAACGACGAGTGTCGATTAGTGATGCAATATCAAAGTGAAAATATCGATATTTCATATAGCGATATATCGGGTATGAAAATATCGATATGAAAAATATCGATAACGCTAAAATAATATTGATATTCCCGATACTTCAATATTCGATATAAAGAGAAAAGATGAAAGATTTTGATATTTACGACATCGATATATCAGATATGAGAATATCTATAATGTTAAAATAATATCTATATTTCGATATCGATATTGCATCACTAGTGTCGATGCACGTATAAAAAGCGCTGGGTATAATCTGCGTTTCTGTGCTCGTTACTTATTACTTCTAGAATAGATCTTACTTCATAATTTAACGAAGCACACTCTTCCGAATGAGAGCATTGATAATCAAGGCGCAGCCCTGGCAAAAGTTCTGTGACTATTAAATAATGACGAGCAACAGTAAAAATACAAACCACAAAAGCTCTGAAAAATTTTAGATTATAAGTTACCAGAGAAAACTCCGTAAAATATCGTGAATTCCTAAAATAGGAAAGAGTCTTATATTATACAGAGACATATTTTTACCAGAGGAACCTGAGTTCTGGAACCTCAGCAAAAATTTACTTTTCAGGACTCTTTCAGGTTACCAGAGCCAGGTTCTGTTTTAGAAAAGCTCGCTTAGTTCGATGGCTTTTCCTTGGAAGACTGGAGGGCAATGAATCGTAGACGATTCATCGATATGTCGTATATGCTAGCACCATAAAAACGCGAAGAATCGACAACGGGTTCAGTCTTCACATTCACTCTCATCGTCTTCTTCTTTCATCGATAAAAAATGGTTCGCAACTCTTCAGCGAAGAATGGCTTGGACAACAATCAGTCCTGTAGTTAATAGATTATTCGCTAGGAAAGTTAAAGTATATTGCCAAGTTTGCTTCAACTTTCGCCCTGTGCTCGATGCGAGCTGCTTGACTCAATATTCGAAATCTACACTTCCGTGTGTTGATTTACGTCTGGATCCTCGATCGATCGATCGATCGATCGCTCGCTCAATCTTTTGTTATGGATCCTGCTCCCCATTTTCCAAATCGGACTCAAAGTCCGCTATTGACGCGGATCAGTCACTGTAAAGAAAATAAATTTTTATAATTTTATAATATTTATAATTTCAATATAGAAAATACATTTTCCCATATTGAAAAACAAAATTATTATTCGCCTATAGCATTTGGTCATTTGAATAATGTCTGAATTGAGTAAAATAAATTTAACTCACCTATCACTATTGTCGCTAGTAGCTTCCTCACTGCAGTCCAAGTCAAGATCGCCTTGAATAGCACTTTGCAAATCATCGATCCTTTGCAAAGCAAGTCTCAGATCATCTCGAACGACCTTGGTTTCTGCTTCCGCGGCTTCTAAAGCCTTCTCCACATCACGACGTGCCCGTGTTGCTTCCTGTTCTCGAGCTGTTATCGAAGCTGCTTCTTCTTTAGCTTCTCTCAAGGATCGTTGCAACCTTCGAGCTGCGTCCTGAGCAGTTTGCTCTTTCGTCCTCAACAAAGCTGCTTCAGTTTGCAATTTATCAACACTTTCCTTCAGCCTTGCAATTTGTGTCTGCAATTACAAATTATATTCACTTCTGTAATTCTTTAACTAGAACTATTTTTTATTCAATTATAATATTAAAACATTATTTAACTCAAAGAAATGATACTAACCTCAAGCCTTGCCCTTGTCGTCTGTTCAAGTTCAAGTTTACTCTCCAACTCTTTTGTTCGAAACTCCAACCTTCTAGTTGCAAGACTATTAGCCGTAGGATCACCAAGTTGCTCGACACACTCCAACCGTTGACTAAGTTCCGTGAGTTGATCTTTCAAGGAAGACTTTTCAGCTTCCAAAGCTGCGATCTGAACTTGAGCTTCCTGGAGTTGAGTTTGTTCTGCAGAAACTTGTTGTACGGCTACGCGATACTTCTTCAGCACCTAATTTAAATCAAAATATAAAAATATTAATTTCGAACATTTTTAAAGAAAAGATTTTTAATCATTATCAATATTGGCAGAATCTCTTACCTCTGCAAGTTCTTCCTCGTTTTCTTCTAACTGAGAAAGCAATTCTGTCCTTTCTCTTGCAGCAGTATTTGCTCGATCCTCAGCTTCTGAACGTTGACGAGAAGCTTCTTCAAGAGCTGCCTGGGTCTCATTTAAATCTTGTTCCAAAGCTTGCTTAGCTTTCACAGCAATAGCTCTCGCACATTCTGCATCTTCTAACTGGTTTTTCAACTGACGAAGAGCTGCTTTGCCTGTCGAGTCGCCCTTCGAACGTTCTAGCATCGTTTGAGCATCTCGCAAAAGCGCCTTTGTCCTCTTCAAGTCCCTCTTTAGCCTGTTAAAATACAACAATTTTATATTAAAAATTCATAAAACAATGTCAATGATCTCAAAACACTGCTAAATATTTTTTAGTTAATACATACCTTTGGGTTGTTTCAGCTTCAGCAGCTCGATCGGTTCGATCTTGCTCTTCGAAAGAAACCAATCGTCGTTCCAATTCATGTTTTTCTCTCAACAATATTGTCCGCTCCTCATGTTCGTTCTCCAACTGGGTCTCTAGCGATTTGACTTTCTTGTGAGCATTTCCCCTCACATCTTCGAGTTCTTCGTCCCTTTGTTGCATTTCTTTCCGCATTTCCTTTCGCTGCTGCTCAATACTCATCTCAAGTCTGAGTTTTGCTTGCTCCAGCAATTGCACCTGTCCTGCCAAATCATCCAATTCCTCTTCTTGGTCCTTGCATTTCTTCTCCAATTCGTGTTTCGCTTTCTTCAACTGAGCAACTTCTTCTTCAGTTTTGCCTCCAAACGTCAATTCTTCTAATTCTTGAGTTAGAGTATGAAGTCTCTCTTCCTTCAACTCAATCTCTAACCGGGCATCCTATAAAATGTTTCAATTAGATAAATTTGATTTTTGATATATGATAAACGAGTAAATTTATTTTAGAATCTCAATATTTAATCTTACACTCAAATTTTGTTCAACAGTGAATTTCTCAGCTATCGCAATTTCCTTTTCCCTCGCTAGTCTTTCCCGTTGAGCCTTCTCTTGTCTCAAATCGTCCATCAAATTCTGAGTCTCAGAATCGAACCTAAATAAAAATTTCGATCATGTTAGATTCTACTTTGATGAGCCACTTTTATAAAATGAAAAGCCAGCATCAACTTCTATGATATTCAATTTATTTCTTGTTGGCACAGCCGTGTAGGTTGCGGTTTTGGCAAGCAGCCAAACACTTGTTGGAGCTTAATGAAATGAGAATAGTAGCAAATGTAGCCGGCAGCGTCGACAATTTCGAAAGCAAGGGGCTAGATGAGATCGATTCGTCTAACAGCTAACTAGAGAGTTCATTAAATTAAGACTTGGTGAAAATCTTACTTGCGTTGTTTCTTCTCGAGAAGATTATTTCTCGCAGTTTGTTCTTCCAAGAGAAGCCTGAGGTCATGCATCTCACCGTTCAATTTTTGAACTCGCCGTTTCCACTGACCGACGACTTGACGTTGCTCTTCTACTTCCTCGTACGCGTCAGCCAACTGCAATGAGATTAAACTAACTCTTTTAACTGCCTCAATTAACCACACCCATATAGAGGCTTAAGCCGTTATTCCAGGATCTACTAATCTACAGGGATTATTTATAATAGGTAGTTGTATCCGAAAAATTCATTTGTAAATTAAAATGCGAAGTTTTGGACAACACAGCCACATAAAAAAATTTCAAGAACTTTTAACGAGACACATGTATTCCTATGTATTTTTAATCAATGAATACGAATATAAGGTCAAAATAGCATCTTTAACGAATAGTTTTCGAAATAATCACAAAGAACCTCATTTTTGAATGACCCACTAATGGGTTATCAATGACCCATTAGTGGAGCCATCAAAAGTCCTCATTCCACCTCTTCATATTAAGGTGGGTCTCATGAAACAATTCGTGACAGCTGTAGATAAAGAGGAACAATGTTTTCAATGCATAGTGTCTCAATTTCCCAAACCTATCCCTTTTCATCTCCTATCTCCAATATAGAAAGAAATAAAGATTGTTTATCCAATTCTATATCTCCTCTATCCTCGTTTATATATTTTTATTTCCATACGTACAATCCACATCCACATATATCTCTTTTAATTTCCACTTTTTTTTTTATCACTTTCTATCTCTTGTCTATCCCCGTCTATTTTTTTTCTATCTTCATCTCAATCCACATCTACAACTATCTTTTTCAATGTCCACTTCTCTATCTCTTTCTATCTTCTTGTCAACCACAATTCGCTCCTATCTCTTTTAATTCCTACTTCTCTATTCCTTCTCAACTCTCGCCTATTTTTATCTATCCCTTTCTGCATCTTTGTCAATCTCAATTCGTTCATATCTCTTTCAATCTCCAGTTCTCTATCTCTTTCTATCTCCATCTCAATCCTAATCCACACCTATCTCTTTCAATGCGGACTTCTCTATCTCTTGCCTATTCCTGTCTATGTCTTTCATTTGCTGCTCTTCAAGTTTTCCTGAATCTCTTTCTATATATTTCTATCTCAATTCCTTCCTATCTCTTTCAATCTCCACTTCCTTATGCCTTCCCTTCTCTCACTTATTTTCGACTATACCTTTCTATCTTCATGTCAATCAAAATTCGCGTCTATCTCTACCAATCTCTTATTTTCTATCTCTTTCTATCTCTCGCCTATTCTCGTAATGTATCACAACCTAATCCTGTACAAAATAATCTGAATAAAGGTCTGAGCACAATGGAGAAGCGAATCCGAAACCTGAACTCGAAAATGGTTCTGCCCCTGCTGGAAGTAAAGAGATAGAAAGAAATAAAAATTTAGAGATAGAAAGAGATAGAACTTTTCTATTTCTTTTTTTTTTTTTTTTTTTCAAGTAGCAGATTTGCATCGTCAAAAAGTTATTTCTTTCTATTCACTATTGTATTCCCGTGTCCGGTGATATCAGTCTCTTCCTATGTATTTCTCAGTTTATCCCTATATTTGATAATATCTATCTCTTATTATCCCTCAGTCTACCCTTGTGTCTGGTAATATTATATCTATATCTTTCTATCTCGTAGTCCATCTGCACGAAAAAAATTGTATTCCTTTCTATCTAAATCTCTATCCTTTGTTAGAAATTTGTATCTCTTTCTATCTCTAAAGCTACATATCTCTCATTAACTTATTAATTTGAATATTTTAAAAATGCATAATAATTTTATAACTACAATATTTTGTACATACATATTATACTAATCATATCAATAACGTAAATAACACTGAAAAAACCACATCTATAGGGACGAGAACCTGCGCATCGAATTTTGATTAACAAGAAGGTAGAAAGGTATAGACAAGAATAGGAGAGAGATAGGCTGGAATAAAAAAGTGGGAATTGAAAGAGGTAGGAGCGAATTGTGATTGATAAGCATATAGAAAGAAATAGACATGAATAGGTGAGAGACAGAAAGGGACGGTGAAGTGAAAATTGAAAAAGATAGGAGCAATTTTTGTTCAGATGGAGTTGGAAAGAAATAGACTGGAATAGGCGAGAGATAGATAGAGATAGAGAAATGGGGATTGAAAGAGATAGGTGTAGATGTGGATTGAAATGGAGATACACTGCCGTCGGAAATTGTCAGTACACCTGTTTTTTATCAGTTGCAAAAAATTTTTTATTTTTATATAATAATATTAATTGAAAATTTATTTCCAAAAAAGTACAAAAGATAATAAAATTCTGCATCTAATAAGTTAAAGGGAAAGTTAAAATCTGTATTTTATAAAAAAATATTGCCAAAAAACCTCAAATTTCAATATTTTCAAAAATCTTAATAACTCCGAAAATATTTATTATTTTAAAAAGCCCTTGCTCTTATTTTAAAGATAAATTTTCATAGTTTTTGCGCCTGATATTCAAATATTTTTAAAATTATTTTCCTAGCTTCTGCCATAGGCTCAAACAAAAATCTTTTAAAAATCAAAATATACCATATTTTAATCAAATGTAGTAAAATATATTAAAATATTCATTTTTTCTTTTTTATCCATGTATGGAGGACAATCTTTATTTTAAAATTTATGAGATTTTTCGTACAAGTTTGAGCCCATGGCAGAAGCTAAGAAAATAATTTCAAAAATATATGAATAGCATACACAAAAACGATGAAAATTTATCATTAAAATGTGAACAAGGGCTTTTTAAAATAATAAATATTTTCGAGTTATTAACATTTTTGAAAATATTGAAATTTGAGGTTTTTTGGCAATGTTTTTTTATAAAATACAGATTTTAAATTTCCCATTAGCTTATTAGCCACAGAATTTGATTAGCTTTTGTACTGTTTTGGAGAAAGGAATTGAAAGAGATATAGTAGGCATGGGTGTGGATTGACATGGAGATAGAAACAATCTTTATCTTTTCTTATTTTAGAAATAGAAGAAGATAGAAAGGGATAGGATTTCTATCTTTTTACTTCCAACAGGGATGCTCATTGCTATTTCGTTCAGTTGATCATCCGCCTGATGGACAAAGTATTTTATAAAATCATGTATTATTTTTTCATCCTTCAGATCCTGAATTAAAAGTTCTTGCCCTTTCTTTGCGTACCTGTGTAATTGTACGTATTGTTAAAAATATTTCAGAGGATTAATAATGGATTTACCTTCTTCTCTAATTGTTTCTTGAGGCCAACCAATTGTTCCAGGTCATCTTCGTGTTGCTGTGCCATTTTTCTTTTGAAGAATTCCAATTCTCGCATGGCATGTTCGTATCTTTGCTTGTAAACACCACCGTCTTCCCCATCTTCACCATCGGAAGCAATTCCGTTCAGATCAGCTGCTCGGGCATATAGAAGTTCCATTTCAAGTCGTTCGGTGGCTTGTTGAAGATTTTTATTTGCTTCGTTAACATCTTGGAGTTCTTGTTCCAGGCGAAGACGTTCTGATGTTTCGGCATCTATTCTTTCGGCTGCAAGGGTTGATGTAGAATGCTCTTCTGCAAAATCTGCTGTCATTTCACTCAACTGAAACAGAAAAAGGTGAGATTATTTAGTTGAAATTCAACTCCACGTCAAAAGTGACTGCTTAAAAATTAACAGCAACAAAACTGATTGATGAAACCTATTGATTGTTATTGACCTATTATTGATAATTGTTGACACTCAATAAGTTCTGACCTCTCCATTATATTCCGAAAGAGTATCTTCAGAAAGTCTAGAAGCTGGCCTTGAGGGACTCCTTCCAACACTATTTGACCTACTATAGTACTGAAATCCTTTGATCATAATATTTGTAGCACTTCTACTTTTCATCAGATCCTTATTTTTTGAATCAATCATCTCATTAGCTTTGTTTCTATGACCAATCCTCTTCCACTCATCCATGATGTGATCTGTCCTCTGAAGGAACTGAGAAATCCTCGAAGATAAAAAATTAGAAGCAGTCTCAGCTTCAAGATGAGACGCAGTCGGTTTAAAGGACTGTCTCACTTTCTGCTTTTGTATTCCCAATACAAAATTCAAACTAGCATCAAAAACCACCGGAGCTTGTTCTTTGCTCGATAATTCCTCAAGGTCGAGTCCAGAGGAAGGACTCTCCTGAGGGAAAATTCGTCTCGGGGTTGGAGACTTGACAAAATTTGATCCTGTTGAACCTAAAGAGGAAGAGGATCTTGGTGATCTTGTCAGAGATGAATTTGATCCATGGTAACTTCTCGTACTTGATGCTAAACTTTTGCAGCTTAGACTCGGTGAAGGACTTCTGCTGATTATTCTCGTTGAAGAATTTGGCTTTATGATAGCGATCTTGCTCAGAGGTTTTGCTTGGAAATGATTAGGAGGAAGAGGTGGTCTTCGAAAAATACTATTGGAGATTGTTTCCAGTCTTGAATTGATTGGTCTTTCACTTCTCTCATTTGTTGGGATCTTCGAATCCTCTCTGGAAATAGAAGACGGCATCCCTGCCATCATTGTTGAGGACGAAAGAGGCATTTTGAACAGGTGGTTTCAACCAATTTCAGATGGAATCCGCGAAACTTCGAAAGTCAATTTTATTACAAATTTTATTATAAATTCATAAACTGTTCAGGCAATTTGTTTTGTATCTATCATTTTGTCTCTGAACATCAATGCTGCAACTTTTCTGTTTGCAAAAGATATAAAACTTGTAACACTTAGTATCCTTGATCTAATTTATTTACACTTCGAGTTTTCACAAAATATAAATTGGTTTAGAGGAGGTTTCGGAGATTTCTCGCTTTAGAGGCATTCCTGAGATAAGCGTTATGGAAGGTTCATGACTGCCACTTCCCGATTGTTTAACCGATGACAACCGGATTGAGGAAGAGTCAAAATGCAACTGCTTCGTAGGCCACCCGGTTTGTCCGGAGGTGTGACGCTCGTGGAGGAGGTGGTCACCTCCGAGTTATTCTGAGAAGAAACGGACGGGTTTGGCTAGAGGCCACGTCCTCTTCTCAATGGAAAAAGAAAATAAAAAAGGGAAGGAGGGAAGGAGAGAAGGAGGACACCGACGACGATGTGCGCTAGGGAGCGATACAATAATCACCGGTGATCACGATGCAAACAAAACATGCGAGATTCAATTTTTCAGATAAACCAGCTGCGTGTGCTCTCCCCTGGCGCCTCGTAAATTGGAATTGGGTCGTGATCTGTAAAAATATTTTCCATCAAACTAAACCAACGGAACAAATTCTCGTAAAAAAATTAAAAAATTCTCGTTAACAAATAAAAAAATACTCGTTACCAGAGGCAGGTAAAATTTCGATGTGATGATGTTGAATATGGAATTCGTAATACGTATAAAAAAATGGAGGGATATTAAAAGATGAATTCTCAATTTCTTGTTCATTAAACTGAGTTTTTAGTAAATTTTTCCCATGAAATTCGCGGAAAGTTCCCGCATTTTTAAATAATTTTTGAGATTTTCAATTTTAGTAAAAAACAAGTAACGTGTAGTTGAGGTGCAAAAATGCGTGAAAAATAAATTAATATAAGTCATCACAGTACCTATTATTATTAAAACAAGTGAAAAGGTGATTTTTTAAATAAAAATATATGAGAAATGTATTCCGAAAGAGTTTAAGGATTTTCGTCCGACTTCAAGACATTTTAAATCCGGGATTCAAAGAGATTTCAAGAGACTTTAAGTTATTTTACGGATTTACAAGAGGTTCTTGATGAACGACTCGGTAATTGCGCATTAGTCTTTCGAATGTACTTTCATTCAAAAAAATAAACGTTCAAATATCTTTAATAGTTTTCGAAAAACCGCGGACACGCTCTTGTTGAACAGACTATAATTGGTCAATTCTTTCGAAAGGTATCCTGCACACAATCTAAAAATCTACAGACAGACACATTCTTAAAAACATGTTTTTTGGATTCAGGGGCTCTCAAAACGTGGACATTTGACAAAAATGGGGGGGGGAGTCAAATTTTATACCAGTCTAATACATTTTTCTCTCTGATGAGAATGTAAAAATTTCAAGGTATTTTTAGAGACTAAATTTTAAATAATTTTAAGAGATTTCGAAAATATTTTTAAAGATTTGAAGATTTTTTTTAAGAACTCAAAAAGGTTTCAGAACTTGCAAGAGATTTTAAAAGATTTTAAAAAATTTCAAGATTTTTAAATTCATTTTAAGGAATTTTAAGAGATTCAAAGAAAATTTAAAATTTAAAGAGATTTTAATTGATCCTATAGCAAATTATGAGAAATTCCAAAAGATTTTAAATGATTTCAAAGATGTTGAAAGGATTTTTAAAAAATTCCAAAGAGTTGAAGTATTTTCAAGAAATTTTACAGGTTTTTTAAGAGATCAAGTAATTTGAAGGGATTACAAGAGATTTGGCGGTATTTTAAAATTTCTTTTTGAAGGATTTGAAAATAGTTCAAAGGATTTCAAGAGATTCAATAAAAGTTGCAAGTTTCATATAAAAATATTTAAATTAATTATCAGGAAAAGTTTTTTTCAAACCGGAAATGCACTTTCCACATGAAAAATAAAATCAAGGACAATTATCGAACATTTTTCAATTCCGGGATAACTCCTGAATAAATAAAAATTGTATTCATTTCTTTGAAAAATGGACAATTTAGAAATATTGAGTTTTACTTGCAACGATAATAGTTTGTGAGGAATATTTGCTAGTTTCTAAGTTTCTAGTGAGTTAAGGCCATGTATTACTTCTCCGATCCGTACCTAACGGCCATATTTTATTTGCAACATTACTTCTAAATTTATTGGGATATCAAATTGAAGATTTCTAAAATTAAAGTTAATGCCTACGGTAAGTTCATCTAGTTCTAAATATCTAAATTTATTTAAAAAGTTATTAAAAATTTTTTATTTTAATAAAAATTTAGATTAAGATAACCATACCTGAGCATATTTTCTTTAATTTAAAAACATTTCAATATCTCAATGAATTTAGAAGTAACGTTGCAGAGAAAAAATGTCGGTAAGGTAGGGATTGGATAAGTACTACGTGAACTTAGAAGAGATTTATACTAAGCCACTCATTGTTCAAAAATGACAAGATCAAGGACATTTAAATTTTTTTTATAGACAGTTCACAACGCGTAAGCTATTTCTTCTGCCTCTACTAGATAATAATCATCATGTTATGCAATCTAAAGGCTCTCACACGATCTGCATTAAAAGTCATTCGGTACGTGGTTATTTTATTATCTTGGTAGAATCTCTCTTCGCTAATATTACGTTGTCCCACTGCACCGTTCTGCTTATCAGTCTCAAATACTATCGATACCCTCGTTACTTTCCCACGAAATTGCATTGAAATATTCCTCGCTCGTTCATGGTTTTTGTACAAAGTGGTAAAGTATTTTCTTTGAAAGTGTTTTTAAATTGTAAAAATGATCAATTTATTTCAAGAGTTTTTTTTTTGGTTTACTTTTCTATAAAATATCACATATACTCATATATCTGTATATAGAAAAATGAATTTCTGACTTCCACACCTTTGAAACTATCAGAACCAAATTTTTCAGGGCATCATAAATTTGGCTTGCAAATTTTTAAAGATATTTTAAAAATGGTTTCGAACTATCTCTAATTTTTCCTTTGAAATACGTTTTCAATTTTTCAAATTCTTATAAAGAAACTTTAAAATCACCTAAGATCCGTAATAATTCTTTATAAAATATCCTTAACTCTTTTAAAGTCATTTCAAAATTCTATAAAATCCAATAAAATCCTTTAAAATCATTCTAAATAACTTGAAATCCCTTAAGGCTATAATATTACTTATCCGATTCATACCTCGATCGCCAACATTTTTTTCTTTTCAACATCACTTCTAAATTTATTGAGACATCAAATTGAAAATTTCTATAATTAAAGTTAAAGCATTAAGGTACGTTTATCTGGTCCTAAATATTTACATTTCTAGAAAAATTATTTTGAATTTTTGTCATTTTAATAAAAATTTTGATCCAGATAAATGTATCTCAGCATATTTTTTTTAATTAAAAAAATTGTTAATGTGATATCTCAATAAATTTAAAAGAATTAAAAGTAACGTTGCAGAGAAAAAATGTCGGTAAGGTAGGGATCGGATAAGTAATGTATGGCCTGAAATGGCGTTAATAGCAACCTTAAAATTTATTTTCTCAACAAAACAAATTTGAGGAATATATGGTATTCTAATAAATTATTCTCTACAGTGCAATTTCTACAATTAAAATTGAAGAAATTTAATTAAAATTCAAAAACCTTAAAAAATAGAATCTTTCGCATAAAACGCTTCATAGTGACCTCTAAATGTTTTTTTTTAATCTAAAAGAAATAGGGAATCATTTTTTCCCCCTTTTGATTTGACTGAAACTTTTTTATCTTTTTCTATGCTGCCGGAAACATTTTTCCAAATTTTTTTCAATTTTTTTTACCTAACCCAAAAAAGTTATGGGCTTTTCCAAAAAATTGGAATGGCTGTAACTTCTTCAAAATTGCCTTCTGGTTTAGAAATAGGCAAAATCATAACATCTTTTTTGTTTTTAAATGTGGTTTTCGAAAAAAAAATACAACAAAATTATTCAGGACTATCTTCTATATTTTTTTCTGACTTTTTCGAAAAAAGTTTTTTTCCGATGACTAACACTTTTAATAATAATTATTATTATTATGCTTCAAATTTTAAGGTTCTCTGTACATTCTAAAAAATTTTAGGAGTAGTGTTGTGAAAAATAAGCTGTTAAAAAATTTGTTTTCAATTGAAAAATAAAAATACAAAACAAAAAAATCCCACTCTGAAAATTTCAGAGAATTTGCAGAAAAGGTCAAAGTTATTTATAAAAAAAAGAAAATTAAAAATGAAAATCATCTAAAAATTTCCGTCTTTTTGCCAAAATTTCAAAAAAAAAAAAACGTTTAAGATGTATCTGTATAATTTTCATCAATTTTTTTCTGAAAAAAGCATTTAAAAACAAAACTTTAGATAACAAAAATTCCAATAAGTCAATTTTTGAAGAAGTTACGGCCATTTGAAAAAAAAAACAACATTTTTTTTAAAAGCCCATAACTTTTTTTGGATTAGGTAAAATATTTGAAAAAATTCTGAAAAATGTTTTCGATACGGAAGAAAAAGATAAACATGTTTCAGCCAAATCGAAAGCGTTCAGGGTCAAAATTCGTCGATTTGGCACTGAATGCCCCATATATAGTTTTGAGTATAATTCTAAACTTTTTTCTTTAAAGAAAAAGAGATCTTTCAATTCAATTTTGAACTTACATTATTTTCTAAATTACTTCCTCTCTATTTCGGTAATAAATCGTTCTATATCTGAAATCTATCTAAAGAATTTATAAATACTGGAATATCTGCTTTTCTGCTTTCAAGAACTTTAAATCAAAGTTTTAGAAAGCTTCTAATCCTAAAATCTCGAAATTGAGGAATGTTTACCTCCCTGTTTGCACTCGAAATCACGAGTCGGATCTAGGAATTCTCATTCTTGTTCGACCTTCCGGTTTGATCTTCTCTTCCGTATCCGTGATATTTGCTTTGGGGTCGACGAGGCACGAAGGGCATCAAGAAAATCGTGCGAGCCGTTTCTCAATTCTGGGTCACTGGTACTTTTGTCTAGCGGCGCTTTAATGCCCGTTGGTCAAGTTGGTCGAGTAGTAAGTACAATGTACATATATACTATATAAATATATATATATATATATATGTGTGTGTGTGTGTGTGTGCTGAGTCCATTTTCTATACCCACATATAAGTATGAGTGTAAACCATGTGCATTAAACCTAATAAAATTGTACGACATGCAATGTGTCTGAAATTCCTAAACGAGCTATCGGGCATCAGTGGTCTCTATTCCCATTCCCATTCCCACTTTATGCAGAGCCTGCCTTCACGAGAGTCACACCTAAACATATTAGCCTTACACTTTAAAGCTGATTGTACCTCTTCATTATCCTTTCTCTAAAGCAATTTTACTATCCAGGATAACTGGATATTTTCCCTTGGTTTTCAAATCCACTATACAGGCAAAAGCTAACTTATTTAGAAACAAGGTGTAAAATTGAAAGGTATTTTTACTTTGAACAAAGAATTTTTAAAAAATTAAAGAATTTTAAGGGATTTCGAAATATGTAAAATGATTTTAAGACATTTCAAGTGATTTTAAGAAATCTCAAGAGTTTTAAAGAGATTTATAAAAGATTTGAAGGATTTTAAAGATTTCCAAAGGATTTTATGGGTTTGTAATTAAGTAAAACTATTTTAAGATATTTAAAATGATTTTCAAGGGTTTCCAGGTAATTTAAGTGATTTTAATAAATTTCTAGCGGTTTTAAGAAGTTTTAAAATGATTTTAATGATTTTAATAAATTTTAAGAAAGGGATTTCATAAAATTTGAAGGATTTTAAAGAAATTTTAAAGAATTCTAAGGGATTTTATGAGATTGCAAAGAAGATAAAATTATTGCAAGATATAGCGAATGATTTTCAAGGGTTTCAAGATATTTCAAATGATTTTAAAAAATTTTATGGTTTTTTAAGAGTTTTTAAGAGATTTAAAGGATTTTAAAAATGTTAAGAAAATTTAAGGGATTTCAAGGGATTTCAAGGGATTTCAAGAGACTTGAAGGATTTTCAAGAGATTTAACAGTGAGACATTTTAAATCGAAAGTTATTTTGATGGATGGCAAGTGTTTTAACGAAAAATTACTTTCCAACTTCCCACCGCATTCTTTTTAAAATTGACAAACTTTGAATGTTAAGAAACTTTCAAATTGAACATTTTTAAAACATGGAGTTTTAAAGCACACTGGATACTTTTTACTTTGAATATTAAAGAATTTAACAATTTTTTTTTTTGAGTGTACTCATTGTCAGTTTGTATCCATTAAATATCTGAAAGCCTTTCATTTAAACAATAAGAGATAAAATCTCAACAATGCCAATCCAACAAAATTTACCAACAATTCCCATAAAGTCAGAACTATTTCACAAAAAATTTCCGTTTTCACCAAATTTCCCTCGTTTCTTAGATAGCACAATGCACCAGTTATAAGTATGTATAGCTGTAGAATGTGGAAGAAAGTCGAATAAACTAGACCGCAAATCACAAGTCTCATACAATCGTTCCAATATTCTGCTCTCATGTAGCAGCGAAATATAAATAGAAATAAAATGATATAATAAATAAAACGTTATAAATAAAGATAAATAAAACGTTTTTATTCAGAGGCACGGAAAGTGATAACTATAATTATTGAAATTGGTGAGTAACAAGTTGTTGGAAATTCTTTCCAAGCATTCTTCAATGCTTTTCGAGACCAGTGAACCCGATCTCACAATTCATAAAGTTAAGCTTGAGCAAAACTGACGAGTCGGTGGACAAGTGAGCAAAATTTATAACATGATCAATATACCTTGTCAATTTGATTGACATGTCGTTAGTTGGAATTATGGTAAAGACATATTATAGACGGAATTATTATCGTTGGTTGTGAAACAACTACTCGGCTTAGTTAGTGGTTTCCATGAGACCAAAGTCAATGTCATCCAAGTGATGATTTATTGACTCTAAAATCATACTTTATGATAGAAGTTACCTATTAATAATATAAAACTTTTCTCTTGATGAAAGGAATCATTTTGTATTTTCTAGTTTCTATTTTTAAACACTGGGGAGGATTGGTTTCTAAAAAAGAAAAATCTTCAGATTATGCAAAGAAAAGACTTTCCGTGTCCATTATGTAACTGTGTCCCATTTTCTCCTCGATTTTCTCATTCTTTTACTTCCTCATAGAGTTGTGACAAAATCCAGTT
>JAUEJJ010000017.1:14546108-14570808 GCA_032164275.1 Synergus coniferae | reverse complement strand
TTATGTAACTGTGTCCCATTTTCTCCTCGATTTTCTCATTCTTTTACTTCCTCATAGAGTTGTGACAAAATCCAGTTTCTAAAAAAAGGTTTTTTTGAAAATATTTCAAGGGTAATATGTCTAATAAAATATCCTGAAAACTTATCCGGATGTGTGTGTGTGTGTGTATATCACGCTTTTGACGATTCTGCAATATCTCGAGAACACATACAGATAAATTGATGAAATTTTACATAGTTATTCCACTATATACCAAGATGAACTTGTTAGAAAGGTTTAACAAAATATTTAATTTTACAAGTTCTATGTATTTTTTTAATTCTTATGAAATTGATTTTTCGACTACTTCTTCTTACTTACTACTTACTTACTTTCAATAACTTCTCAAATAATCAAAATTTAATGCAGAAATAATAAGAAAAAATATTCCTTTTGTCCAGACAAATCGATTGACCTATTATAATCATTTCATTGAAAAATAAGAAAGTTATGCTCTTGATTTTTCGACTATAAATTCTCAAATAATCAAAATTTAATGCAAATGTAACAATAAAAAAGATTCCTTGTGCCGAGACAAATCGATTGACCTATGAGATTAATGCATGTCATTGAAAAATAAGAAAAATCAAAAATTGATTTTTCGACTCTATAACTTCTCAAATATTCAAATCATAATTGCTTTCAGGAAGCAAACTGCTCATTGAATGAGCACAAAAGTTGATACAACTTCACAGCTTTTTATTATTATCAAGTATTTAATAAAATTGTTTATAAGGTTTCAATCACCGAAGTTAAGCAGCGCTTACTTCGGCCATACTCGGATGGAGGCTGTCGTACTACAGTATATCAATTTAGCTTCTTGTTAATTCTTAATCTTTAACCTTTTCTGAATTAAAAACAAATCTTTTGAAATTCTTTGAAATTGTTTCAAATGTTTTGAAAGTATACGAAATCACATACAAAATATTGTGTAATCTCTTAAAAATTCCTAAAATCTATGAAATTCTTTTAAATAACTTAAAATAATTTTAAGTCCCTTAAAATCATTAAAATCTCATCAAATCTTTTGAAATTATTTCAAGTGACTCGAAATCTTTGAAATTATTTTTAAATCCTATAATATGATTTAAAATCCTTTAGATCTGTTTAAAGCCTGTTAAAACTCTTTGAAATTCTTTAAAATCATTTAAAATGTCTTGAAATATTTGACGTCTAAAAAAATGTCATGCGGCGGCAATATAGAAATTTAGTGAGAAAATAGAAAACCGTTTTTGAGTTATAGCCAAAAAACGTTTTTTTTTAATTTTGCATTTTTTAAATCATTTGAAAAAAAGTGAAACATCAAATTTCGTCCAAATATTAATGATTTGGGTAATTCGAAGGAACAATTTTAAAAAGTTTTTGGAAAATTGGCAATATTTTGGAAAAATGAGAAAAAATTTTGTTTTGACTTGTAATAAAAGCCAGAAGTTTTGAGATATTTGAATGACTCCTGGACCTGATTGTCAGAAACTGTTTAAGAGTTATAGCCAAAAAACGATTTTTTTGCAATTTTGCATTTTCAAACCTTCTGAAACTAAGTGGAACATCTAATTTCGTCGAAATATCAATGATTTGGGTAATTCGAAAGATCAATTTTAAAAAGTTTTTGGAAAATTCGCAATGTTATGGAAAAACGGGAAAAAAAATTTGTTTTGACATAACAGCTAGAGTTTTTGAGATATTTGAACAACTCATGGACCAGATTGTCAGGAATGGCCACCAGGTTCAGAAAAACTAAGGAAAACTAAAACCCAAAAAGCCGTTTTTGAGTTATAGCCAAAAAACGATTTTTTTGCAATTTTGCATTTTCAAACATCTAATTTTGAGAATGAAGAAAAATATATTCTAAAATTTTGCACACTCTAAATTTTAGCTGATTTTAGAATAATAATTTAAGTATATCGTAAGTAATTAAAACCAATAAACTTGAACTTGAGACATTGAGAGGTCTGCAAGGTATATTAAATTTAAATTCTAGAAAACTTGTCTTCGGTAAAAATAACTATAATAATTTATGTAAAATTTATAAGTAGATGCTACTTTATCTCTTTTCCTGGTAAATTGCCAATTGAAAGGACTGAAAAAGTTTGTTGCCGTTGCTCCTCTCATGAATCACAGTGCTGACATCGTAATTACAACATTGTTACGCATGTATAAATCTCAAGTGAATTCTCCTGTGGGACAAAACGTTTAAGGGACTTTCACGATACTTTCAAGATACTTTCAAAGCATCGTTAAATCTCATTTGGTGCGTTTGGAATCCGCTATGATGCCAGTTATTCATTAAGGACAAGGAAAGATTTACCCAGGTTTTATGAGCGTATCAGAGAATATACCTGTGAGCTACATTGACAATCAACTACGTAATGCACGAAGAGCCACGAGGCAAATGGACGCTCGTAAGCCGATCGTTTACCTGGTTCTTCCAGATAAAAGCTTTTTCGCTTTTTGAGTCTCCACGATGAGAAATATTTATGGCCTCGTTAGCGACAAGTGCCATCCGGTTCTTGTTTCTTTTCCTTTTTTTATTTTTATTTAGTTTTATTTTTTTGATTGCTCTGTTTTTATTTCTTTATTTACTTCGTTATTTGAACAATTCTCATCAAGATTCTCGACAATAAGAAAGATTTACTTCAAAGTAATATTAAATGCCATTAGTGATGATAATATGCATATAAAGTTACTAAAAGTGTACTTTATTGAAGTTTAAGTTACATTAGGATAAAATTATAGCAACTGACGATCAAGATTTATCAATCCGTATCAGTGTGTTATAAATACTCATCAGCTTTATGATACTAATTCTTAAAAACTGATTTTCCTTCGAGTTATCCTCTCTTTTAAAAAAGTGGTGTAACGAAATGTCTCGAAAATCCCGCATACATTATTGTTGCAAACCTGATTGGCTTTTGAATGGCGAATAGGAAGGAAAACAAAATAATCGCGCATGTTTGTTTACTCTTCCCTTAAAATTTTATCCTATTCGAAATCTTTTAAAATCAGTTAAAATTGTTTATAATTCCTAGAAATCTCTTGAAATCCATGTTAAAGCTCATGAATATCTCTAGAAATTGCTAGAAACCTCTTGAAATTTCTTAACACTTATCCGTTAAAATTATTAGAAATCTCATAAAATTCCATGAAGTCCTTAAAAAATCTAAAAAATCTTTTGAAAGGTCTGAAAAGCCCCTTTAAGTCCCTTAAAATTATTCTGAATTTTATAGCTTGAAATTCTGTAAAATTTTACAAAACCTTTCGAAATCTTTTTAAATTCTACGAAATCTTTTAAAAATTTTAAAAATATTTTGAATTCCGTTAAACTTCGTGAGAATCCTTTAAAATTCCTAAAAATCTTTTGAAATCTCTCAAAATTCCTCGAAATTCGACATTAGAAAATACCTTTAAAATCCCTTGAAACTCATAGAAACTATTTGAAATGTTTTAAAATTTCTCGAAAATCTTCAAAATCGCTGTTGAAATCTGTTAAAATTCTTAGTAACATCCTAAAATTCTTCGAAATTTCAAAAAGTTTAAAATCCCTTCTAATTCCTAGAAACTTTTAAAAATATCTTAAAATTCCTCAAAATTCCACTAAGTCATTTAAAATCCCTGAAAACCCTTAAAAACCTTTGAAATCTCTTAAAATTTCACGAAAATCTTCAAAATCGTTTTTAGGAACTTTTTGAAATGTCTTAAAATTTCGCGAAAATCTTCAAAATCGCTTAAAATTTTTGGAAATCTCTTAAAATTCTATGAGATCTATGAGATCATAAATTCCTCAAAATTGAAAATATTTAAAGTCCCTTAAAATCCCTGAAAACTTTTTAAAAACCTTTTAAATGTCTTAAAATTTCACGAAAATCGTCAAAATTGTTTAAATTTTGTTGAAATCTTTTAAAATTCTACAAAATATTTTAGAAATCTTAATAATCCGTTGAATTTCGTAAAAATTACTTGAAAACCGCCGACATCCCTTAAAATTCCTAGAAAAATCTTAAAATTCCTCTTTAAAAAAAGTAGTGTAACAAAATGTCCCAAAAATCTCGCATATAGTACATTATTGTTTCAAACCTAATTGGCTTTTGAATAATTTGAAGTTGTAAAAAGGAAAAATAATAATCGCGCGAGTAGCGCGCGTGTTGGTTCTCTAGATCAAATTTAAATTTGAAAGACTGGTCTGACCAGAGCTGACTTTTCAAAGTTTTAAGGCCACTGATAATTATAATTTAATTGGAACAAAAACCAAAGTTTTTATTCCAACAAGAACAAATCGTACTTCTGCTAGCAAAGTATCATTGTCCCAACTATTCATTGAAAACAGTCAAGATCAACCTAACATATAATATAAATCTCGTAATTCTTCAAAAGAAAGAACGTTTGCGTGGGAGTTTTCAGAGAAGCAAACAGCTCATCTAGAGTTTAGTTCTTTCTTTAGCGAAAACCTACCTGAAAACCTTCATAAAGTACCTAATTCAGAAAACTATATAGCGTGAGACAGTCTGAAGACTGCGAACTGTATTTTGTTTTTACAAGCTTGTACAAATAGCTGCTCTTTTTTCAGAGGTTTCAAACTTGAGGAACCTAAGGAGAGTCAAGTTGAACGAAGTGAATCCCTCACTCAATTGCAGTTTTTCCTGATAAGTGAAGGCAATTAGAGGATTCTGAATATAAGTCCGAATGTTTAAACCACGAGCTTCTATAGAACGTGAGAGCTTGGGAGAAAATAATGTGATCGTCGATCATAAACACAGCACTGAGTACATACTTGCTCGAATGCTCGTCCTCGTTCGCATTTTCCATTTACACTTACCACGCTAAATGGTCAGTTGTATCATTGCGGTCGTTTTCTAAGTGGTTTAATTAACCCACGATTCGTGCTACCCAGGGTTGGCCATTGAAAAGGCTACACCTTCGGCTTTTTGCTTGAAAACAGCGAGCAAGGTCAATTGCAAGTTCCCTGAGAACGTTTAACCAGGACTTGGAGCCAATTTAATCCTTTGCTTATTTTTCCTTTTTTATTTTTGTCATTTTTTTCCTCTTGTTTTTCTTCTTCTTGTGGGGGTGCAGATATTTGTTAGCTTGTCTTGAAAGGTCGAATATCCAAATCAATTTTTTATTAGTTTAAAGCTTCTCCGTAATAAGATTCCATTTTAGCCCTTTCCTGAAATAAAATTTGGTTCAAATTAAAAAATATATATACTTTGACTCACCTTTGCTTCAAGTTTGTCGTTATCCAGCTTTAGGTGATTTCTTTCCTGTTCCAAACGCTCAACCTTTGCCCTCAGGATTTCGAGCTCCTCCTGTAACGAAAATTGTAATTAGAATTATTATTAGTTATCACAAACTTTTATCATATATATAATACGGAATTTTCATTATTAATAGCAGAAATTTACTCCGCGTTGCTCTGAGTTTTAAGAAATTTCAAATTACTTTGAGGAATTTTAGAGAATTCGAAAAATATTTTAAGCAATTTTCTAGAGACAGTCGAAAGGATTGAAAATTAGTTCGAAAGATTTCAAGACATTTTATGTAATTTTAAAGAGTTTCAATGAATTTGAACAGATTTCGTGATTTTCATATTTTTTTTTTTATATTTCAAGAGATTTTAAGAAATTTCAAGAGTTTTTAAGAGATTAGAAAACATTTAAAGAATTTTAGATGATTTTAAGTAATTTTAAAGAATTAAAGGGATTTTTAAAAGAATTCAAAAGTTTTTATGGATTTTCAAGGTATTTAAAAAGAAGTCAAAAGAATGTCAGGATTTTCAAGAGGTTTTAAGATTCTAAATAACTTCGAAATATTTAAAACGATTTCGAGACATTTCAAGAGAGTTTAGGGATTTTCAAGGGATTTCAATACATTTTAAGACATTTTAATGAATTTCAAGGGACTTTTGAAGAAATTCAAGAGTTTATATAGATTTTTAAGAGATCTAAAAAGAGTTCAAAAGAATTTCAGGATATTAAAGAGATTTCAAAATTCTAAGAGAATTCGAAATATTTAAAACCATTTCTTTTCAAGAGATTTCAAGACATTTAAAGAATTTTAAGGAATTTATAGGGATTTTAAAGTATTTGAAGGAACTTTAATGACTTATAAGTGATTTTGAAATGTTCAAAAAAATTTCAAATGATTTTAAAGAATTTTAGAGGATTTTAAGGAATTTTAAGTAATTTCAAGGAATTTGTTAAAGAATTCAAGAGTTTATAGATTTTCAAGAGATTTCAAGAATCTAAGTGCTTTCGAAATATTTAAAAAGGTTTTCAAGAAATTTAGGATAATTTTAAAGGATTTCAAAATCGTTTAAGTGATTATAAGAAATCTCAAGAGATTTTATTTTAAGACATATAAAAGTACTTTAAATGTTTGTAAAGAATTTCAAGAGATTTTATGAGATTTTGAGGGATTTAATTTTATTCTATGGAATTTCAAAGGATTTTTATATATTTTAACGATTTAAGAAGATTTAAAAATGAGTTTAAGGATTTTCTCTAGGGATTCTTTTAAATTCTGGGGGGTTCAAAAGAATTAGAAATATTTCAAGGGGTTTAAGAAAATTTCAAGCTATTTTAAATATTTTAAAAAGAATTGCAAACATTGGATTAAAAGAATATTAAAAAATATGAAAAATAAAAGATTTTTGCAAGCATTTTCAAAATATTTTTTAAAAATTCACAGGACTTCACGACGCCCTGTAAAATTGGATTTCAGTGGTTCGAGGATATTCAGAACTTTCAAGGATATAATAATAATAATAATAATAATAATAATAATAATAATAATAATAATAATAATAATAATAACAATATGTCTAATATGATGTCGTGAAAAATTTTCCGTGTGTGTGTGTCACGCTTTTGATGATCCTGCAATGTCTCGAGAACGCGTATACAGATAAATTGATGAAATTTTGGATAATTATTCCACCAGAATTCCACTATATACCAAATTGAATTTTTTGAAAGGGTTTAACAAAATATTTAATTTTTACAAGTTCTATGTACTTTTATCATTTCGTAAAATTTATTTTTCGACTATAAATTCTCAAATAATCAAAATTCAAATCAGTTGTATAAGAAGAAAAAATATTACTTGCGTTGAGACGAATTGATTGGTCTATATGATTAATGCATTTCATTGAAAAATAAGAAAGTTATCCTTGGTTATAATTTTCAAAAATTGATTTTTCAACTGCAGCTTTCCTAATTATTACATTTTAAAGTTGATGAAAAACAATGTCTTGTGTTGAAACGAATCATATGATCTAATATTAATATTGTTAATATATTTCATTAATTATTATACTTAATGCTTCCTCTATGAGGAAGCAAATCATACTTGCTTTCAGGAAGCAAAGTGCTCATTGAATGAGTACGAAACTTGATGCAACTTCACAGCTTTTTATTTTTTTTTCAAATATTTAATAAATAGTGAATCTATGTATTCTTCTATATAATACATTTCACATCTCGCTTAGACATATGGAATTGTTTAAGGCTTCTTATTCAATAACCGAAGTTAAGCAGCGCTTGCTTTGGTCATACTCGGATGGGGGCTGCTGCCGTACTATATTTCACTTAATTTTATGGAATTTGAAGGGTTTTCAAACGACTTAAAATGATTTTAAGAGAATAAAAGACTTTAAAGGATAGAACTGTAAACTTACAGCTGGAACTGTAAACGTTTTGCAATTTTTTTTTGCATCAAAAAAAGAAGAGAATGACACCTCGGTGACTAAAAAATAAATTTTATTCAGTTCAATATAATGATTTTTGTGAAACAATTTTTTTCATGTTCTTTTTTAGTTTTTTTTTTTTTTTTTTTTTTTTATTATCTCAGGAACTGTACCATATGAGATATCGGAAAAACAAAAAAAAAACCAATGGATTCTGTGTTAAAAAAACGCATCGAAATCATGTTTTGCTTTTCTTTTAAAAAATTTGTTCACTCAAAAAATCCCAAAAACCTGATTTGTTGGGAAAAACGGAGATCATATTTGGATTCAGCACAGAAAACTATTAAGAAAATTATATATCTCAATCCATGACCACATAGGCCATACTTTGTTGACCAGTGTATTTAGATAGAAAGGGAAATCTTCAAAAATGGAGCTTCTTCTCTGTAATTTGAAGTTTATAAGTTCAATCTTATAAACTGTGAGCTTGAATTGAAACGATCTGTCGAAACCGTTATTTAATCGTAAGCGAAACGAGGGAAACTGAATTTATGCAAACTGTAGATTTTATATTACAATTTACACGTTGATGCCATTTTGCTAGTTGCTCGCACTGCTTTCATGTTCTGTAATCACCTTCCACGCTGCAAGCTAACGGTTTTCTAATATCACTGAACGACTATACTATATGTATAATCGCAGAATAGTGATAATTCGAAAAACGCCAACTAATGCAATTTTATGGCCATTTAAGAGCCATCAGCCGCTAAACAAGGTTGGAAAACTTTCAAAAGCTAGCCGCTACAAATTAGGCCATTAGAGATCTAATTACTGACAAAGCACACGCACAATTTCTTTTCTATATTGAAATTTTTCCTCTGGAAATTTGTTCTCTTTGGAAATTTTTTCTCTCTTAAAATTTCTCTTCAATTAATAGGTTTCTGGAAATTTTTTATTACTCACATATATACCACTTACAATCAAGCTGAAAGTTGTTTCCAGTGAACAAACTTTCTAATCACCTTTTCATTTTTATCGAATTTTTATCAAGAGTCAATCAGCTTATTAGTTTATCTGTCAATTGGTTTATTGAATTTGCACAATGAATGCTTTCAATACAAGACACGTTGCATTCGCTGAGCATCCGCAGTGAAAGGAACGAATTGTAAACACGAAAGCTGAAATTGAATTGTGGTGAAATAAAACCAAGCAATCGAGCATTTAAAATGGGGCGTCTGGTAGGAAGTCTATCGATTCATAGCAATGAAAATGACAGTAGCCAACGTTAATCAATTGGTCTGGCGCCAGTCAAACAACAAGGTTTTGGCAAACAAAATGCAGCTAGAAAAACAGACAACCTGGCACTAGATACGGATCATTTTGAAATCGACCTTCGATATGTATCTGTAGTTTTATTGCGAATGATTTCTTGTGTTAATAGACAGTTTTAAACTTTGGTTTTTAGATTAAGGGCAAATGCTAAATTATCACGTCACTATTTACCGATTGTTCCTCAGGGAAATCAGGGAAGTGTCAGGGAAGTGCGAATATCTGTCAGAGAAAATATAAATTGATCTATTAATAATAATACATTATATTATAGTTTACTCAAAATATTTTAGATTTCCAAACATTTCAAGGGATCATAAAGAATTTCCAGACATTCTTTGAAATGTTATGGTTTTCTAAAGATTCCAATAAATTTTCAATCATTTTAAGGGATTTTAAGAGCTTTCTAGGAATTTTAAAGGATTATAAGAAACTTTTATGATATTTAAAAAACTTCGTAAAATTTTAAAGGATTTCATGAAATTTGAAGAGATTTTTAAAAAAGTTTAGGGAATCCTAAAAATTTTAAGAAATTTTTACAATTATTCTGTATAGAATTAAAAAAAATATCAAATAGTATTTTTGATTTTTAAAAGATTTTGAGAAATTTAAAAGTATATCGTGTAATTTTAAGAAAATTTAAGGAATTTATGAGATTTAAAGGCATTTATGGGATTTTATAGGATACATAATATTGTCGTGGAATTTTAAGGACTTTATATAAGATAACATTAATTTTAATAGATTTTGACGTGTCATTTTAAGGGATTTTGAAGTTCCTCATGGAATTTTAATAGATTTCAAAAGAATTTAAAAATATTTTTAGGGACTTTAAGGAATTTTGACACTTTTTAAATGACTTAATTTTGTTCGTGGAATTTTATAAAATTTCACAAGATTTTTTATGATTTTTAGAATAATTTGAGAAATTTTAAAGGATTACATGAAATTTTCGGTGATTTTGATGTTTTTCGTGGAAGCTAAGGCATTTCAAATGATCTTGAGGAACTTAAAAAGAAAAGGGTGAAACTTTAAGGGATTTCATGGAATATTAAGATATTTGAAGGAATTCGTGAAATTTGAAGAAATCCTAAGGGATTTCATGAAATTTCTTAAAGGTTATCGTAGAATGTTAAAAAATTTAAAAATATTCCTTGAAATTTCAAGGATTTTCAAGAAATGCAAAGAGATTTCGAAGGGTATCGTAGAATTTTTAAGACTTTCAAGAGGTTTGTATTAATTTTAGAGATTTTTTTTGAAATTTAAATGAATTAAATTAAATGAATTAAATGAATTAAAAGGATCTAAAGAGATTTCTATATTTTTTTTTAATTCTTAGAAGCTGAGTGGATTTTAATAGTATACTGTGTATCTAGGGCGAAAAGGAGGTTATTATACCGAAGGTTTGCCCTTAATAAGAACATACATTTATTTATGTTATAGCTTAATGCTTTTAATTGTCAAATTTTTAAATTACTCACTTGTCTCGCCTTCAGTTGATCTTCTGTACGATGAACGTTCAAAAGTGGTGCAATTTTCACGTAAAGTCTCCACCATGGCCACTCGCGAACCGACATCAATTTTCGGACATTTCTCTGAATGCATCTGACTGCCAAGTCTTGTAACTGAAATTAAATTAAAGACGTTATAAATTTAATAACTTGCAACATTCAATTTCAATTGGAAGATTGTTAATAGAGAAATCATTTTCAATTTATATGACAAAAATTTGATAACTATAAAAATTAATTTTGAATAATCAATGGGGCAAATGATATCTGACCTTTTAATTTTTTAATAAATTTTAAGAGTTTAAATTTTAAGTAAGAAACTTAAATTAAATTTAATTAAATCTTAAATCAGTCATAAATGTACCTATTGTCACTAAAAAAAGTGATTATTTAAAATAAAAATAGATGAGAAATAGGTTTCAATAGAGTTTCAAGATTTTCGTAAGCTTTCAAGACGTACTTTTTGAATCAGAGATTTAAAGAGATTTAAAGGATTTCGAGATATTTTAAGTGATTTTAATTAATTTCAAGGAATTTTAAAGAATTCAATAAAGTTTTGAGATTTTCAATAGATTTCACAAGATTTTAAGAGATTTCATGTGATTTTAAAAGAATTCAAAACATTTTTAGAATTAGAGATTTTAGGAAATTTAAAGAATTTAAAAAGATGATATATGATTTGAAGAAACTTCAAGTGATTTCAAAAGATTTTACGCGATTATAAGGAATTTCAAGAGAATTTAAGCGATTTAATACGATTTAAAAGTTTTTAACAATTTCAAGAGATTTCAAGTGATTTTGAGGAAGTTTTATAAGAATTCAAACGGTTTTAGAATTTGCAAGAGATTTCATAAGATTTCCAGACATTTTTAGTGAATTTTAAGAATATCAAGCAAGTTAATTAAAAATGATTAAAGATTTCAATGAATAAGAAGGAATTTTAAGGGATTTAAGAAAATTTAAAGGATTTTAAGAGATTTCAATTGATTTTAGTGAATTTCGGGAATTTTCAAAAATCTTAAATAATTTTAAAGAGAGAAATACTCATTTAATTCTATAGCACAAGTATTATTAAAAAAATGTTTTCCAACAGTAGAATTTGTTGTCACCAAGGCATGTTTTATAATTTTTGAAAAATTTGTAGGAATGAATTTGATCCTTTAAACTCAACTTTATCATAAAATCGCAACTTTAAGGGTGCTAATAACCATCTTAAACATTTTTTTCTCAACCAAACAAATATTATGGACACATGGCATCCTAGTAAATTATTCTTTGCATTGGACAATATGGAATAATTTAAATTGTAAAAATTAAAATTGAAAAACATTGAAAAATCGAATATTCGACATAAAACACTCCACAGCGACCTTTAAATATTTTTTTAAAAATCTAAAAAAAATTGGGAGTCATTTTCTCACAAAAAAGGATTTCTACATATATTATGGTAGTTTTAATGATTTTAGATGATTTTAAGGAATTTTGAGTGGTTTTAAAGAATTTTAAAAGATTTCTAAGATTCTAAGTCATTTTAAATGATTTTACAGATTTTCAAAGGATCTTTAGTACCTAATTTTCAAGTTATTTGTGCAATTTAAAAAAATTAAAAATAATTCTAAGGATTCATTAAAGGATTCGTGGATTTTTAAGGAATGTCTTCGCACTTTAAGTTATTTTAACAAACAATTTAATTTTAAGGGGTCTCACAAAATTTGCTGTGATATCAAAGAATTTCAAGTGATTTTAAAGAATTGTAAGTAATTCTACAAGAGATTTTCAAGAGATTTTAAGTAATTCTTTTACGTTTTTTGTTAAAATTTAAAAGACTTAAAATAATTTAAAGTGATTTTAAAGAATTCATGGCTTTTGAAAGAATTTCAAAGTATTTTCAATTATTTTAAAGGATTATATAGACTTTCAAGGAATTTTAAGGGTATTAAGGGATTTTAAGGGATTGTAAATAATTTTAAGATTTCAAGTGTCTGCGGATATGAACCGCCGCATCGTAGAACGGGATATAAAATATTTTTCGAGAAGTGGGAGGGCCCCTGATAACTTTTTAAAACATTGTTGAATTTTTATTTTTTAATTACTATACTTATCCTTGTAGGAAATTGGATTGCGCATCTGTCATTCGAATGGAAAAAAGTTGTTTCGTTTTTGAAATACTTGAAAAAGACCCGATTGTTTCCTCGATTTTTTCCTCGATTTTTTCCTAGCGTAAAATTTTTGAATTTTCTACAGATTATACTGAACATTTCTTGCACTGGAATATTTATTGCATAAACTTACCTCGACAGAGTTTTCGATTGAAAATATTTAAACGCTCTTCGCGTAATTGCCCAGAAAAAAAAAATAATAACTTTTTTTCATACCAAAAAAGATTAACTTTAATTACTCTACACGTTTAAGTATAGTTTAATATGTAACTCCTTAAAATTTTAAATTAAAAGCCCCAATAGTTTTTAATTTAGCGCGAGTTGAAGTTAGAAAATTAAAAAATTTTACGCTATAAAAGAATCGTGTTTTTTTCAATTATTTCAAAAACGAAGGAAGTTACGACTTTTTTCCATCAGAAGAAAAGATGCGCAATCCAATTACCTATAAAGATAATTAATTCAAAAATTTAAATTCAACAATGTTTTAAAAAGCTATCAGGGGCCTTCACACTCCTCCAAAAAAAAAAAATATATATATATATATATCAGGAGATTTTAGATATTTCAGGCGAATTCAGTAGATTTCTATGCAAGTGAACACCTGATTTTACGAGTTGTCAACCCCTCGTCCATTTCCTTATATTCCCGCACATTAAACATCCTAACTGGTGTTTCGCCATTAGACAGTATCTTCACTGATACAAAATACTCTCGAAGCTAAAATTTTTATATCCAATGTAATAAAAGACGCATATTTTCTACTGAAATCTTTTAAGATTAAGATAATATTTACCTTCAAAGTATTGAGTTTCCTTCGTGCAAGATAACCTCTGCATCTTGCCTGAAGAAGTATGATGTGTCCGGTTAGCTTCTCGTCCCTTTGAGACTCGAGACGTTCTAGAGCACCAGCCCTGAAGAAGATCTGCAAAAAAAATAAGAACTCGTATTAGTACAAACCAGAATTGAAGATCTCACAAACTACTAAACTTAAAAACCATTCAATGTGAAACAGTTTAAAATTCTAAAATATCAAAATTAATCTTAATAAAGCGAAATGACTAAAAATTCTTGTCGATTATACTAAATTGTATATATAACGTTTAACGTCAATTAATAATATGAAAATCTACTTACAATTATTTAAAAATAATATTCAAATAAAAATGTGTTACGAACGAGTTTTTCTTTAAAAAAATTCAAAAATTAATTTTAACAATGTTAAATTTTATTCCCGTTGCAATATCATTTACAAAATTGTCAAATGGTGGTTTAAAAAAGCCATAAAATAGGATGAAAACATGTGTCAACTTTAAAATATAAAAAAAGTGATTCAAAAAGAAATGCGAGTAAAGAGATCCTCAAAATTTTAAAAAGTGTGATGGTGAGATGTACCGGAGGGTCAAGAGATCGCACCGCTGCCACCAAATTTGTTACGAACGAGATTCTTTGTTTAAAAGAATTTAAAGAATTAATTTTAAAAATGTTAAATTTTATTCCCGTTGCCGGAGATACAAACAACCAATTGTAAGAAAATTGGTTTTATTTTTAATGTGGAATTCATTTATTGACCCAAGGTTTTCCACATTAAAAATAAAACCAACTTTCTTAAAATTGGAAATTTGTACCTCCGGTAACGGGAATAAAATCTAACATTTTTAAAATTAATTCTTTAAATTTTGATTAAAAAATATCGTTCGTAGCAACAAGTAAACTAGTGACCTTGTTCAAAGGCTAATTGTAATTAAGATAAATAATCATGTCGCGTTCAGAATTCAAGCAAATGAGAACTAGTACCTGGAAACAATTTAAAAAAATTCTAATTGTAAGATCTAATTGAATTTCTTATTTTAAATAAAGCGCAAGATAAACAACTCCATAAATTTGGATTTTTTATATCAGAAGCTCAAACCAAAAGATGCGAATTCATGAAAACATGTTCTCCAAAAATAGAAGAAATAGGATAAGATATAACTGCAACCACAAATGAATATTTATGACAGAGATTGTGGTTTCTAATTCGAAAAAGGACTTTAACCGCAAGCATTAAATGGACTTCAAGTGTCATTGTCGCGACTGTGAAATTCGCTCATCAGATTTTAGATGTCTCTACCTGAGAAGGAGTGTTTAGAGGAGTCGGTTTAGCAGCAACTTGTGATCTGTGGGTGGCCACCACCGATGACGACACCAAACCATTTCCTCTCTGAACCTTCGACGATTCTTCCCAGCTGTCGATGCTACTCGCTCCACTCGAAGTCAACAAACGGCTTTTTAGGGTCCTCACTTTTTCTTCCTCTGGAGAAGCAAATCTTTGAACAATCGGTGTTGCTTCAAAAACCTCAATAGTGTGCTCCAAACTGTGGTCCAAATCCTGAATAATCTCCTCCAGGAACCTCTTATTTGTCCCAAGGGACTTCAATACTTGATGAGCTTCTTCAGTCTCATTCTCATTGCTCATATGTCCACTGTCCTCTGAGCAATTTCCATCAGAAACGTATCCACTATTCTTTTCATCCTTTTCCTTTTTATTCTTGATCAGTTGAGAACCAGATTCTTTGATCTTAGTCCAGGAATCCTGGATAACTTCTTTAGTTGACTCGGTATTTTTTGTGTTGAAGAAATTAACGAGGTGGACTATATCCTTTCGCTTAGTTGGGTTAGACTTCTCTGTTGGATGAACCTTCTTCACTTTTCTTTCATTTTCTGGTTCCTCTTCTTGGAATTTTTTAATCTGCATCTCCCAGTTTTTTCTGATCTCTTGGATAGTCATCTCAGAGTCTTTTTTTAGGAGACTTTCTTGACTCTTGGCAGAAATTCTAGTCTTTTGCAGAATATCTGGTTTGCTTTTTAATTCATTTCTGCTTTTTGATATATCTTTAGAAGAGCCTTTTGTCGAAACATCTTTAATTGAAAGACCTGTAATTGGAAGATCTACAATTGGAACACCTTTAAGTTTTTGGACATCTTCTTTTGGAGGTTCCACAAGATCATCATCTTCATCCAACTGAGACATCAACTCCTGGGCTCTTCTCTCCAACTCCTCGTTTTGCAAGGGAGCGGATTTTGCGCGACTGAGTTTCATCTTCTCATCGGTTTCCTGGTTTTTCAAGTTTTCATAAATTGGAACAGTGTTTTTAAGGTCTGTCAAATTGACGATCGCCTCCTGGCAGTTTGCGTAGATATGTTCATCCATAGAACGATCTACCTCATCAAGATCAATAATCCTCTGGACCATTCTCTCAGCATTTCGATCTACCTGTGTTAGATCGGCTAGAGATTGTCCTAGTCCAAAGTGTTGAGTCGAGAGGGGAATCCTGCTAGGTCTCGACCCAGCAACCGACTTGGTCCTGGTTATCATTCCAGCATCCGCAGGAACGTTCCAAAGACTGGTAGTCCTATCTAGAGAACTGGACTTTTGAAGGAAGGACTTCTGGATTTTTGGACTTTGATCAAAATTTCCATAGTCCCTCTTAGTGGAATTGGCTTTACCATCCGAATCCACTGGAACACTCCAGAGACTTGTTGACCTATTCAAAGGTTTTTTCCTCAATTCCTCCGGTTTTTTTGGCAACTTATCTGGAGTTGTTTGCAAACCTTTCTTCAAAAGTGCCCTGTCCTCCAGAATCGTACACGACAAAGGACTCTCTTTTGTTTTCTTCTTCTCTTTCAAAGTCGGAGTTCTGGGACTTGAAACCCTCGCAGTAGTAACTTTCTGTGGCGTTTTTGACTCCTTAACAGCTTCTTGACGTTTACTTAAAGAAATTCGAGTAGCCGGTACGGGGCTCTCCTTCTGTATTTGCACAACTGTGACATTTCGAGGTCTCGAAGTTGGGGTGCTTCTGATGGTGGTTTTGGAAGCGGACCGGTTTCCAGTACTGCTAAGCCTCTTTGGAGTAGAAGAAATTTGTGTTGTTCTGTCTTCAGGTTTTGGAGATTGTTTTGGAATTGAGAGTGGTTTGGAGACGTTGGGACTGCTTTTGGCCTTTGCCAATCGAGGCGAAGTCCCAGTTGACCATTGTAGAAGATTGTTTGGCTTCTGAATGCCAATGCTGGTCTTGGTGATCGTCTTTGAGGACATGGTTGGGAATAACCGTTACCAGTGCCCGTTTCTCGGCGACTCTCACTTGCACAATCACAATCACAATTCCCTTGGACAATTCCTTAAACAATTCACTTGTTCGCAAGGCGATTTACTCCAAAGGATCATTTCATCGATTTTCCAGAATTGTTGGCTTGATTTCTTTACTGGAAGGCCGGCACTTTCTAAACCTCATTCAAGAATCTACTCCTCACTCAAGCACCGTAAGTCGAGGTCACAACTCGCCGGCATATCGCATCGCGCACAGTTTGAATGGTGAATGAAGAGAAGAGATACAAATACACTGAGAGGTTTTTCAGGGTTCGTTGCTGCTTGTGTCCAGAGACGCGAGTTCGTATTTCAGAGATAAGAGGTTGATTTGCACTCGGTCGAGAGTTATCTCTTTAATTGGAACGTACAGTCGATATGGTTGTTACTCATTACTCGTTACCGGTTGGCGCTCGATGGTTTCTAGGGGAAAGAAAGCAGGAAACGCCATAATATAGTACAAATCGCCACTTGGTTCGCAAGAAGTTGATCGATGTCCACGTCGCTAGGAAATCGGGTCGAAACTTCCTTCTCTCTTTACTCTTTTTAGTCGAGACTAATACAGCAGAAAGAATTCCCCGAAAAACGAGACCGATTTTTAATTACTTTTTTCTTTTATTTAGTTTTGTGGTAACCTCACTTTTTCGGAAAAAAATGGGTTTAAGTTAAAATTAAATTTAAATTCAAATGTGACTTTTTTTTACATTTAATGAAATAAACATATCACAATGTTTTTTTAGGGCAAATAACAGTTTTCAATATTCCCAAAAACAAAAATTTCCATTTATTTACTAACAGAAATTTATTCGTTGTTGACCGGGATTTTAAGAGATTTTTAGAGATTTACAGTGATTTTAAGAAATTTCAAGGGATAAAGACTTTAAAGAATTTATGAAAATTTCAAGTGATTCTAAGAGACTTATTTGATTTATGTTAGGGATATAAAGGATTTTTAAAAGAATTGAAAAGAGTTATCCAAAGGTTTTTTCACAGGTTTCAAAAGATTTGAAGATATTTAAAAAGATTTTCACGAATTATAAGGAATTTAAAGAGAGTTCAAGATATTTGAAGAGTTTTTTTTTAGGAATTTTAATATATTTCAAGTAAGTGTAAGAGAATTTGAAGGTTTTAGAATTTTATGGCCTGAAATTATAATGCATTTTAAGATTTTTTATTCAATTTTGTAATGTTTTTACAAAATTTTAAATGACGAGAAAATTTGGATAAATCCCTCGACATCTTTTTACCATTTTTTTTAAATTTTTCAAATCGTTCAAAGTATACTTAAATCTCATAAAATCTCTGTGAATGCCTTAAAATCAAATAAAATTCCTTAAAAATCTTGAAATCACTTAAAATTTCGATAAAATCCCATAAAATTCCTTAGTCACCTGAAATATTCTTAAATCCCAGGTAACGTTGGGTAAATTTCTGCTAGTAAATAAATAAGAATAACATGATTTTGGGAACTTTTTTTTGATATTCTTAATTCAAAAATTCAATATTTTTACTGTGAATTTCTAAAAGATGCCATCTTTGGGACCAAAACTGTCATTTTTTATTTTAATTTTTAATTTTTCCATTTAACCAGTTCAGACAATATTCTTTTAGAACTGACAATTATAAAATGTTAATTTGAAAAAACAATTTCATTAATCAATTCATTTCCATACTTATGACCCAATTAAAGTCTTTAATTATCAGGAAATAGTATCTAAATGAATTAGACCAATTGAACAATTAATTTCTTTTTTGCTATGATTGGATTGATATTTTTTTAATTGACTCGAGTGGAACGTCTCATTAAGCTGGGGAATCAACTTCTGCGCATTGTCATTGGATAAACCTGTTGCTCATTACTTTCTTGTAAGTGTACCGTTAACGAATTCATAACGCGTGTCTGATACTCTCTCCAGTCTATAGAAAACGTATGTTATTAATTGAACAAGCCGTTTTATCGACAATGATTTGTTTCTTTAGGTTTTATCAAAGTCGACTTGGGTAGATGAATATTTCAATTTGCGATGGATTCAGGAGCGAGATTAAAACTATTTCAGCAGAGACTTCGATTATCCAAAATCGAAATAACGGTAAATGATACAGATTTACTGATCCTGATCAAAGAGATAGTAACAATACATAGTAAAATCTGGTAAAATAGTAAAATATTTTTCAAATTTTACAGAAAGTAGATTGACTCATACACAAAAAATTGTGGACAATTGTGGTAATCAAGATAAAAATTAAAACTGTTACAAATTAAACACAGGTGAAATGCAATTAGAAAATAATTAGAGGTTTAGTAAAATAGTTTATCTCATAATCAACAGTGGAAACATCAATTACTGAAATGACACTGCATTCTTAAAGTATTACAACACTGAATAAGAAAAGTAAAGCAACCAAAGGCAATATGTATTTACGAGATGCAATTAGAACGAGAACCTACTTAAAAACTCATTAGCCACAAGGTCTTTATCCAACGAAACAGTTTATACTGAATATATAGTGTTTTTCGCCCAAAATAACATCATTCACATAGTATATAATTTAAAAATTTCAAAAAAGACAGTTTGGAGAAATCATAAAAATATTTTTTCTGAAACGCATTCGACATGTATTCATTTGGAAAGCAATGTTGTATTTTCGGTATTAGGCCATTTTTGGGACCCTTAAACAATTTCGTACAAAAACATTTTTTTACATTTTTTTAAAATGTAAACTTTTGTAAACACCTGGTTTCTGACATTCTGAATTAATTTTCAAATATAAATATTAGACACGAAAGTAATCCAGACACTTGGAATGAATACACAGTCAAAAATCAGCAACAGGTCTATCAAGTAAGCACCGTTTTGTAATTAAAAATCAAGTTTCAAAATAATAATAACAATAATTTCAATAATAATAATAATTACTGAAATAAATTTTTTTTGGACAGGGAGAATCAACCCTTTGAAACCAACATGGCGCTTGTGATTCGCAGGATCTTGAACACTTTATCCATATAAGTAAAACCGAACAACCGGTCGCTTCTTCGTGGCGACTGTCAGCGAGACCAATGAGAACTGACTTCACAGGACAGGAGTGGCTCTTGGATTTTCAGAGAGCTCGTGTGTCGGGTGCGCTCCTCGAGCTCGATCCCCACCACATAAAACAGTCACACAGAAGATAAGTCCCGATGAGGCCTGCCACTGCACCACACAGTTCAACAGTTGGGGCCTTCTAGGATGGAACGTGGAAAGGGTTACACGAACATGGAACCTCAGATGTACCTGTTGCACACACATCCTGATGGCTACGAGATGCTACGAAATCGCACGAGATCGGCTGCATCCACTGCTTAACCGTGAAGCCCAGTCTTCAGCATCCTCTTTTTATTTCTTTTTTTTTCTCATCCTTTTATTCGTTTATCTGGCGTCCCTTCCTCCGTTCTCCTCTTAAACTGCCCTATAACCCTTCAAAGATGAGATTTGAAGAAGAAAGGGAACAAGCCACGCCTGCAACGCGATGCAATTCTGAAATTGCATTAACGCATGTGACTCTAATGTATACTATGTACCATGGAGAATCCTTGTTTCTTATATGCGATAAATGAATGCTTGTTTTACTACGATTATTTGTAACAATTTTTAGTGAGAACTTTCCTAATAAACTGGAACAATGTTGCGTTGCAAATAATGTAAGTGGTGGGAGTGAAAAAGGCTGCATTTAGGTTCCAGAGATTTTCAATTGCTAGATTATATTTAAGGGCAAATGGTGAACAATGACGTCACTATTTACCGACCATATATATATATATTATCTCCGGTTTCTTATTTTTAAACTAAAGAAGATACATTACCGTCGGAAATTGTCAGTACGCCTGTTTTTTAACAGTTGCTTAAAGTTCTTTAATTTTTATAATACTTAATTGAAAAATGCTTCTCTAAAACAGTACGAAAGCTAATAAAATTCTGCGTCTAATAAGCTAAAGGGAAAGTTAAAATCTGTATTTTATAAAAAGTTATTGCCAAAAAACCTCAAATTTCAATATTTTCAAAAATGTTAATAACTCCGAAAATATTTATTATTTTAAAAAGCCCTTGGTCTCATTTTAAAGATAAATTTTCATAGGTTTTGCGTATGCTATTCAAATATTTTTAAAACTCTTTTCCTATCTTCTGCTACAGGCTCAAACTTACATAGAAAAATCGTTAAATTTGAAATATCCTTAATAGTTATTTACAAGAATTTAAAAAAAATCAAAATATACCACATTTTAATCAAATGTAATTAAATCTATTACGAGATTTTTCGGACAAGTTTGAGCCTATGGCAGAAGCTATAGGAAAATAATTTTAAAAATATTTAAACAGCGTACACAAACACTGTGAAACTTTATCTTTAAAATGAGAACAAGGGGGCTTTTTAAAATAATAAATACTTTCGGAGTATTAGCTTTAGTACTGTTTTTTGGAGAAAAATTTTTCAATTAAATATTATAAAAATAAGAGAACTTTAAAAACTGCTAAAAAACAGGCGTACTGACAATTTCCGATGGTAGTGTATTTCGCTGAAAGTTTTGAAAATGATAGAAAATATATCAGTGCACGACCGTCTTTTCATTAAAGTTTGTACTTTCTTTAAATACTGCAATTTTAATTAATCTTTAAATTTTTAATGTAAGTGGAAACAGGGCTTTAGTGCCTTCGTTTTGAGACATTTGAATCATTCTTTGGTCAGAATAACAGAAATCCTCATCGAATACAGAAAAATCAAGGAAAATTGAAATCCAAAAAACCGTTTAAGAGTTATAGCCAAAAAACGCTTTTTTGAAATTTTACATTTTCAAACCTTCTTAAGCTAAGTGAAACATCTAATTTCGTCGGAATATCAACGATTTATGTAATTTGAGGGACGAATTTTAAAAAACTTTGCATACATTGGAAATGTTCAGGAAATTTTTTTTTGACCTCTTAAATAAAAGCCGGAGTTTTTTAGATATTTGAACGGCTCTATTAGTACCAGATTGTCAGGAATATCCACCGGGTTCAGAAAAATCAAGAAAAACTAAAATCCAAGAAACCGTTTAAGAGTTGTTAAAAAACATCTTTTTTGAAATTTTGCATTTTCAAACCTGAAACTAATTGAAACATCTAATTTCATCGAAATATCAATGATTCGGATAATTCGAGCGAAGAATTTAAAAAAGTTTCGTGTAAATTGACAATGTTTTGGAAAAATTAGAAAACATTTTTTTTGATCTGTAATAAAAGCCACAGTTTTTATTTTACTAATTTCATCTCTTGAAGCATATACGAAATGTAAGACTAAGTTACCAGAAGATTGACGAAAGGCCCCTATTTTCATTTCGAAACCGTGTAAATGACTTGCCTAATGCCTTGTCAGAGAACCAATCGCTTTTTAACATATATTTTAATCTCTTTATTATTCTTATATTTTTGCATTGATTAAAACTATGCAGTTTAAAAAACTGCTAATAAAATGGATTTTTTAGTTTTCGATAAAAGACAAGAAAACTTTTTGGTTAGTCAAATTCGAAAATCCATTTTTTAGGTCAATCTATGGTATAGCATAGGTATATTTATAGCGGCGAAATTCATCAGTTCTTTAATTAAATTTTTGGAAGAAAATTTTTTTATGAGTTTATAACGGAAAAGACGAGATGAACCTGTCGGGGCCGCTATGGGCAGTTCGGCGTCAATATTATACTTGCACGAAAGAGAATATAACACGCGAAATTTCAAGTACATGTACACTTCGTTCAAAATTTATAGCACTATTAGTCGAGTTTCATTTTTATTATAATGGGGATCCTTTCGTAATTATGGAAATTAATGCATGCACTTTTTCGCTTGTTGGATTGAATTGCTGAAGGCAAAGAGAAACGTGCATATGTTAATGTCAAGTGATCTTCTTGGGGAGCGGAAGTGAGTTGATTAGAGTCAAAGAAAAATAAAATTAGTGGTTGTGTCGCGAATCCTAGGTGCAGAAAAGATTTCACGAAAGCGATTATATTAACTTGCTGATGAAGCAAAAGGGTGCAAGATATCTCAATGGGAAGTCTCAGACTCACAATTTAATGGCTACGGCTTCCGGTTTCTTTCTTTCAAGTGATCCTTACAATAGCATGCGATGGGACCTCATGATGAAAATGATGATAATTAATGAAAATGTAATAGAATATTTATGATTACACATGGAAAAAACTAGTCACCGAAATTTTCCTTGACTGTCATCGACTTTAGGATACATCAAAAGTTTTCAAATTGTTTATAAACTTTTTCTAAAATCTGAAGTAATCTTCGATAAGTTTCTACAATTGTTGTATAATTTTTCACGTAGATTACATCAAATTTTAGAAAAAGTTTATAAAACATTTGAAAATTTTTTATACGCATCCTAAAGTCGATGACAGTGAAATAAAATTTCAGTAACTAATTTTTTCCGTGTAAAATCTTAATTTTTTTTCCTTAAAAACTCTTATCTTGCGAAATAAGTATCAAAAATCAATTAATGAAGACTTGAAAAGTAATAAAGGAAAACTGTTAAAAAAGCACAAAAGCTATGTAAATTAAGTTACATTAATTTAAGTCATTCCAGGAGAAAGAAATTTCATATCGCTTATCTAAAAAGTTATTTAATAACTTTCGATTTCGAATCTTGAAAGGAATTAACTAATTTGAATCTCAGAAAGCGAAGAAAGGTAGACGCAAAAGTTCAGTGAAAGTTTTAATGTTGATCCGCGATTATCTGTCCTCAACATGTAACTAATTAATCATCAAGTAAATCTGATGGTGATTAAAGTAGATCCCATTTAGAATAAAAGAACGATAGAAATATACAAAGAAATAAAAAAATAGAACAACAATAAAAGATTCATAATTAGAAAAACAGAATCGATAGATTGTTTTACTTTTCATGATTGACATTTCTATCATATATTTCAGGAGCAGCAGAAATTATGTAGTTAGTTACAGATATACTTATTTATTATACATATATATATATATATATATATATATATATATACTTGTAATATGCAATATATTTTGTTTTTTTTTTTTTAGTGGTAGAAAGGCAGGTGATCTGCGGTATCTTTGACAAGTTCCACAGACACTCTGACGCCATTAAGTCCCTCAACACTCTCGAAATATTGTTCAATGTCTCGGCCAATGGCATGTAAGACCACTTTCTCCGCTTCAAGACGAGAAATAAACAAAATCGAATACTACATGGCACGACACGGCAGCCAAGGTGTGCCTGAGAATTTTCGGTTCAGCGAATACGCACAAGACACTAAATCAACAGCCATCGATACGATATGAGCTCGTAAAAATATTTTTTAAGGAAAAGAACCGTTCTTAATTTCCTGTTCTAATTGGCGATCAACGAAAGTGTATATTACAGTTTTCAATTAATTCGTAAAAAAGCTTTGAATATCTTTGGATTCTTATTTCAGTAATGAAGCAATTTTTGTGTCATCATAAATTATTGGCTTATTAACCGATTTTAGGGAATCGAATGAGATTGATTAAAGTGTCATTTCACTAAAATGACATGGAATCATAAATTCCGTGAACTTTAAGAAATCTCTTGAAATTTCTTAGAACTTAAAATCCCCTCAAATCATTACAAATCTCATCAAATTCCGTGAAATGTTTAATAATTCTACAATGTCTTTTAAAAATGGAGAAAATCTCTTGAAATCCTTTAAAATTATTAGAAATCTCATTATTTGAAATCTTAGAAATCTCTTGAAATTTCTGAGAACTTAAAATCTCCTAAAATCATTACAAATCTTATCAAATTTTATGAAATGCTTAATAATAATAATAATAATAATAATAATAAT
>JAUEJJ010000017.1:14524612-14536804 GCA_032164275.1 Synergus coniferae | reverse complement strand
TAAGGGGTATCCTTCTGCATCCCTCATCCTAGGATATTTCATTAAGAAGGACATGTTATTACGAGACATCTCGTGACATAACATTCCATAAAAAGCATTAATTTATTAGATAAGAAGAAATGTTGAACCAGTAAATTATTCAAATCTTTCAAGTTCCACCGAAAATTTTCGATGAAAGATGAAACTGGTTATACAAACATTTTATCATGCGGCCTTGCAGGTGTAGCTTATATTTAATGCGAAGATTGGAATTCGAATCTCGCGTCGAATAAAAATTTTTAATAATATGCGATTATAAAAATAAGGCAGGGATTGTTTGTATAAAATAATTAACAAATATAGAGTATTATAATTAGAATTGTATAATAATAATATGAAAGACTTTTTTTTTGTCGAAATCCTGATGGGATGCACTGGCGCCTCGACTGGCACAGCACTGTGCCAGTTGTTAATTTTCACCCTAGGTACCAGTATTTATATTCAGTACGGAACCAAACCTGGCAAAAACCAGTACTGAACAGCGTTATCATCCCAACACTCAGCCAGATCTGCGCCAGTATTGGGCTTCCAGTATCACGTCAATGCTGTTTAACTCTGGCCAGTACTAGCATCACTGTAAATTGTAAATTTCACCAATTGTAACACTTGGGTATCTGGAATCTACATCGCCAGGAGTCACCCTTATGCACCAGTGCTCTCCGTACTTTGCGACGAGGATAAATTGCGTAGAAGAGGACAGGAAGAAGAAAGGAGGACGATCATATCGAATAAATAATGATATACAAGCATCGTCAATTTGCTATTATGTGGCAGTTGAGGCGTCTCAGCGTTTAGCCTGGCTCAAAGATCAACATTATTATAGACGCCAGGATTTCTTCAATCTTCTAGTCACTCATTTTTCATTTGTTGCTTCAGATCTTCATCATTTCTTCTTTGCAGAATAATTTTAGAAATAACAATTTCACGCTACCCCCAATATTAGAAAAATTACCCGACTGAGGAACAATCTCATAACGATCTCGAGATTCACTGAAAAAATTTTCGGAAATTTTTCCTACGATTTTTTACCCAGCGGGCACAAAATTTAAAAAAGTTTCTAGGACATAAGGTTTAAAAAACGTTTTTAGAACGTCCAAAAAAAAGTCCTATATCAGACCAAGAAACACCCAAAAAACATTGTATGTTTTTGCTTCCTCATAGAGGAAGCTTTGTAGTGGTGACAAATTCCATGGTTCTAAAAAAAAGGTTTTTTTTTTAAATATTTCAAGGGGAATGTGTCTAATATGATGTCTTGAAAAAGTGTCCGGATGTTTGTATGTGTTGTATATGTATTCTGAATGTATATGTGTACAGATAAATTGATGAAATTTTGTATAGTTGTTTCACTATAGGTATACCAAGTTGAATTTCTTAAAAGGGTTGAACAAAATGTTTAATTTTACAAGTTCTATGTATTTTTATCATTTTCGTAAAATTGATTTTTCGACAAACATTCTGCAAACATTATAAAAGGATATTCAAAAAAATATTCAATTACAAAATCGATCTTTGAAATTTATTCATATTATATAAAAATTTAATTTAAACAATTATTTCTGATATAATGAATCAATTACTTTTGCTGATTTATTTGGAAGTGACGTGTCAGAACTCAGAAATGACGTGTCACTGGAGTTGGGAAGTCTACTTCTATCCAAAGTTATCGGTGAATTTTTAAAATTTTTATTAATTTGATTAATTCATTCTGAGTAATGTAATATTTAAAAAATATATTATATTATTTGCGTTTATGAGAAAAAAAACAATGATTTATATATTTTCTACAAAATTATTAAGAAAGCAATAACCGGACAAATTCCTATTGTGGAATTTTCACGAGTAAGATTATAACTAAGAATTTTTATAGGGAGAGCATCGAGAAAATAACACCATTAAAAATTATATTTATACAGAATTATTAAAATAATTTATAATATTTTAAGAAAAAAAAAGTTTATATTCATTATATATCTATATATGTATATAATATTATATTATGAAAATTTTGTCAGATTTTGAAATTAATATTATGTAACTGTTATTAATATAAATTTAAAAAAAAATATAAATTAAATAATATAGAAAAAAAAATTATAAAATATAATATTTAAGAGGAAATTATACGCGTGCGCGATAGCGCGCGTTCGCTCTCGTTGTAAGTAAATTATTCTAGCAAAGGTAACGAATTTCAAATGCATACCATTCCTTTGTAAGCATAATTTAAAATCTTTATATACTGACAGTGTTGTACTCTTGACAAATTAAAGGTAAAAATATTGTTATGCTTTTTTTGATATGTACAGAAAATTATTTTGTCATCAAGTTCAGCAATAATTGCTGCACCCTTTTTCTCGAAAGTGCAGTCAAAATTTATTATATTTTATTTTATTTTTAATAAATATTTAATTTTTAATCTTAAAATTTATAATTACAACAATAAAATTTTTGATAATAATAAGAGTAATAACTTTTCATAATATATCGTAAATTTATTATAAACTCAAAACAATCGCATCGTTGTTCCGAAATTCAAATATTAAGCGGTCGCGTCGCAAAAATACCGAATAAACTGTAAAATGAAGCCAATATGAATGAGGCGAGCAGTGACACTCAATATGCAGGGGTTCGCAATGACAAAGTTTATTGTAAACACCTCATTTGAGACGGTCTGCCAAGGGGTTCTGCCAGGGTGGGGGGTGGCAGACCGATATGTTTTAAAAGCTCTAAGTGTCCCCTACAACATATATAAATTTCATTTGAAAAGCACATGACGGTCTGAAAATTAGATAATTGTTAATTAAATTAATGACACTTCTATGCCAGGATTTGCCCTGGCAGACAGATAGTTTTTTAAACTGCTATAACTAAGGTTTCATTTAATCACATTTTAAAACAAAAGTCTTATGACGGAGTCAAAACGACAGTGAGATCTCGGACCATAAGAATCAGTTAGACACTCACCTTCAACCAACACAGTTCCTTAACTTTGTAAATCTCATGTAACTCCGAAATGTTTATTTAAATATATTAATCAATCTTTTAAAACACATCAAACAAATCATTTATTTCATCAGGCCGCAGCACAGGTGTCATCGAAAAGAAGCTAAAATATTTGATAAACTCTAGTACGACAGCCCCCATTCGAGTATAACCGAGGCAAGTGCTGCTTAACTTCGGTGATCGAACGAGAAGCCTTAAACAATTCCATATGTCTAAGCGACATGTGAATTGTATTATATGTAGAAGAATACATAGATTTAATATTTATTAAATATTTTAAAATAATAAAAAGCTGTGAAGTTGCATTAACTTTTGTGTTCAATCAAAGGACAAATATGATTTGCTTTCTTATGGAGGAAGCATTAAGTAATTAATGAAAAATATTAACAATATTAATAGTAGATCATCTGATTCGTTTTAACACAAGACAACTATAATAAAGGATAACTTTCTTATTTTTCAATGAAATGCATTAATCTTGTAGGTCAGTCGATTTGTCTCAATACAAGGAATCTTTTCCCTTGTTACATCTGATTTGAATTTTGATTATTTGAGAAGTTATAATTGAAAAGTCAATTTTTGAAAATTACTATTAGGCATAACTTTCTTATTATTCAATGAAATGCATTAATCATATAGACCAATCGATTCGTCCCGACACAAGGAATCTTTTTTCTTATTACATCTGCATTAAATTTTGATTATTTGAGAAGTGATAGTTGAAGAATCAATTTTACGAGAATTATAAAAATACATAGAACTTGTAAAATTAAATATTTTGTTAAACTCTTTCAAGAGATTCAACTTGGTATATAGTGGAATAACTATGCAAAATTTCATCAATTTATCTGAACGCGTTCTCGAGATATTGCAGGATCGTCAAAAGTGTGCCATACATACATACATACATACATACATACATACATACATACATACATACATACACACGTCACACACTAAGAGAATCTCGTCGTTAAATTTTACCGAAATACTTCGATAAAGCTGGGACAGAGAGGCATTTCGTGAAGGTTTCACTTTTTCCTCGGTAAAATAAATTACGTGAATTTTTATTAAAAACCTAGTATATTTTAATGAACGACTGTAGAGATTATAACGCGTACTTCAATAATAAATGCTGAATTAGTCCACCAAAGATTGACGAAGAAACACGTAAAGTTTTAATGAGAGTTCGGTAAAATCTCATTTATTTTCGGTAAAACTCGGGCGAATTCGGAACCAGTGGAAACGAAAAAAAAAACATATTTTTCGTTTCTCATCTGTTTCCCTTCAAACACTCTATACCTTTCTTTTACGTATCAATCATGTTACGTAAAAATCATGTTAGAAAAATCGAAGCTGCTGGGAATTGAAGTCGCGTCTCCATCGTAGCAGTCCAGTGTCTAATCCACTCTAGTACGGGAATCTATATTCAATTTTTACTCATCTATATCGGTTTCATTCATGCTTACGATCCTGAAAGTATTGTAAAGTTAGGCATTTTTTCGTTTTACCAAGACTTCGATAAATTCTCGCGAAGGCTATAGTTAAAACCTCACCGCGCGCTTAAGTTAATTTCTAACAAACTAAATTTTTACTTCGCGCTCGTAAAGTTTCACGGACTTTTCGTTAATCCATACCACTTGCTAGTAAATAAATATTAAAAATTATGTGAAACATTATCGAAATGTCTCTTTGTCCCAGCTTTACCGAAGATTTCGGTAAAATTTAACGATCGGATTCTCTCAATGCACACACATCCGGACAATAAAATTCTTCAGGACATCATAGACATATTCCCCTTGAAATATGTTCAAAAAAACCTTTTAGAAACTGGATTTTGTCACCACTACAAAGCTTCCTCTATGAGGAAGCAAAAAAACACTATTTTCTGGTATTCTGGTATTTTCTGGTATATTCTAACTAGAACTTTCTTTAAGTGTAGAGTAATAATAAAAAGCCCTCAAATTTTATTGAATATATTATTATTGTTGGATGTTTAAATAAATAAACGACAGTTTATCAGAGACTATTATTTATTATAAAAGACTTAAAGTTCAAAGTATGACGTTAAAATCACGACTGACACTTACAGTAAGGACTCTAACGCTTACAGGACACAGGCTAAGTGTAATAAAAAAAGGGTCCTTTTCAGATCAAGAAAACTGCGCGGCTGAGAAGAACTGCATCGGGAAAAACGCATCTGTTTAGAAAGCTGAAATAAACGGTCGTTGTATAGTTCATATCATACACTCAGAAGATACAAATTATTATATAAGGATTTTTGCTAAAAATCCAACAATTATAGATGTTTCTGTGATAAAATTATAGAAAAAAGTGGAATTGCATTTTTTGCCCACAATGTCGACCATGGTGAAGTGAAAATTAAATAAAGCTTCGCGAAAAAGTGAAAGAGTAATTTTTAGGAGGCTGCATTCAGTCTGCTGAGTCTGCTCTTTCTTGTCAATCGCTTTGCTTCTCATTTTTTGCTCACTAGACTGCATGACGGGTCACATTTTGCTTATATTCATCAAGTAGAATAATATAATCAATCAACTCATTGACATTGTAAAGAGATTTTTTTTTTTTTTGAAACATTACAAACCCTGTCTCGTCAAGGAGAAAATTAGGAACTGTATAATATAGTGAATCGATAAATTTAGGAAAATATAAAATTTATTTTTTAAATTTAAATTCATTTAAATTCCACTTCATTTAGGTAATAGAGTGAAAATTCAGGTTAAACTAGAACAATGAGTAATCTTATCTTATTGTCGAGTGTGAAAGTTTTTTTTTTGATGATATTTGATCGAAATATTGATGCTTATATCAGCTTTAAATGATTTCTGCTCGGATTTCTGTTGATTAGTAGATACAAAATCCCATCAGCGATAACATATCTTTGCTGACAATCAACAATATTCGTCATGTAAAACAAATAAGAGATTCCACATTTCGCGATAGTCTCATAAACTGAGACCTTGGCTCAATTGGCTATTCTCACACTAATTTTGTCGAGATAGATGGACCGCGGAAAATAATGCTGGCTTATTAATAAAAGAAATATAAGAAAACTTTTTTATGCAAACTTTTCTGATGTATAATAAGAACATGAAAATAAAAGAAAGAATGTTTAATTCGCGATCGGTATCGTATAACGAGTAATTGGAAACTTTTTAAGATGAAAGTTTAATAAGGAAAGCGATTCTCACGTGAAACAATATATGTTGCACCATGTTTAGGAAGCCAACTTCTAACAGAGATTGTAAATGTCTGCAAAGAACAAACGTAGAGCTGACACGAAAGTTCGGTCGGTCGGAAAATCGTATGTATCCAAGAAAAATCAGTGAAACCTACTTGTAACTCGTTAAATTCTATTGCGAATAAATGAATATGCTATTATTAAAGAGGAATCTACTATGTATTACAAGACCCGCCAATTGAAAAGAAAATATTATTTTCTACATGACGGATGATTATTTCATTTTCGTTTCAAACTGCAATAATGTAAAGTTTTATAATAATTTAATATACTAGCGAATCAACACGCGCATATTTGTGGAATCTTAAGAGATTTCAAGCGATTCCTAGGAATTGTAAACGATTTTAACTGATTTTAAATGATTTTGAAGCTTTTTTAGTAAAATTTTAAGGTACGAGCAAATAAACATGCGCGATTATTTTCTTTTCCTTCCTATTCGTTATTCAAAAGCTATAGTCAGGTTTGCAACAACAATATATGCGCTTATATTTTCTTTTACTTGTTGTAAATTCAGACATTTAAAAACCAAACGGATTTTATAGGAGATTTTCCAGATATTTCGCTTTTTTTAGAGAGAAATTTCAAGAGGTTTCTAGAAATTTTAAGGTGTTTTGATGATTTTTGAGTGAATTTTTAAGATTTTTTTTTTAAACTTTATGAGATCTCTAATGATTTTAAAGGATTTTAAATGCCAAGGAATTTGAAGAGGTTTCTATCAATTTTGAGAGACCTTCACAAATTTTAAGGGATTTGTAAAGTTTTAGTGAACTTTTAAAGGACAAGCAAACACGCGCGCGATTATTTTGTTTCCTTTCTTACTCTCTAAAATTAAGTCAGTGAAATTTCACTGGTTTTTCACTGATTATAGACTGCAGACAGTACAATGTCAAGTCATTCAAAACCCAGTCATGTTTGCAGCAAGAAAATGTATAGGGGAGAGCGGGGATAGTTGGCCGAGTTACATTCTCGGAATTTTTGTAGCTTTTCTATCTTGACTTTTCTGAAAGAGCATATTTTTACATTAAAGGTTAACCGCCCTTGACTACACAACCTAAATTTGGGACAGATTGGTAAACGATCAAACACGACGTGGCCCCACCTCGCGCAACATGCCGCCCATTGCCCACTGCAGGTAGGGCATGTTGGCCGAGCATCAAAAAATTAGTACAACAGACAGAATATAGTGCAACAATTTTATATTTATTAATATTTATATTAATTAATATTTATATTTATATATTAATATTTATATTTATTAATATTAATATTAATGAATGCTCTTTCAAAAAATATAGCGTTTGTCCAATTCATGCAGGTTAAAATTGATCGAACCAGGTAGAAAAGTTTACAACTTATGAAATTTACTCACCAGCGTCAAAAACATAAAAAATGAAATAGCTTCCAAACGTCACGTTGAAAATGCTAGTATTGGAATATACGTTCCGCATAAATAAACAATTTAAAACATAAATGGAGCCACAAACACTGTTTGTATTTTCAAAAAGTGCACTCGGCCAACATGCCCCCTCGGACAACTATATGCGAGATTTTCGAAACATTTCTTTTACATCATTTTATTTTGGACAGGAAAAATTAATAAATAAGGAGCAAGCAAATTAATATGTCTCTTGTCGCGTGCCAATAACCAGCACGTGTCGTGAATCGCTCGATCGAGAGGTGAATAACACCGCAAATATCACCTGTGCATGAAGCTAAACTCTCTTATAAATTAGCTTTCTGTTAAATTCAGATTCCTCGATAATTTGAATTTTATCACGTCGGGTGGTCTTCACGACCTCTTGAATGCAATTTTCATTCTTTTTAAAGTTCACATACATTACCGTCGGAAATTATCAGTACGCCTGTTTTTTAGCAGTTGCTTCAAGTTCTCTAATTTTTATAATACTTGATTGAAAAATTTTTCTCCAAAACAGTACGAAAGCTAATGAAATTCTGCGGGCTAGTATGGTAAAAGCTAAAGGGAAAAGTAAAATCAGTATTTTATAAAAAGATATATTGCCAAAAAACCTCAAATTTCAATATTTTCAAAAATGTCAATAACTCTGAAAATATTTATAATATTATTTTAAAAAGCCCTTGGTCTCATTTGAAAGATAACTTTTCGTAGTTTTTATGTACTCTATATATTCAGATATTTTTGAAATTATTTTCCTATAGCTTTTGCCATAGGTTCAAAACTTGTACGAAAAATCTCGTAAATTTTAAAATGAAGATTGTCCTCCATACAATATATACAATATATACATGGATAAAAAAAAATAAGAAATGAATATTTTAATAGATTTTACTACATTGATTAAAATATGGTATATTTTGATTTTTAAAAAATTCTTGTAAATATTGTAAATAAAAATACTAAAAATACTATGGATATTTCAAATTTTACGATTTATCTATATGTAAGTTTGTGCCTATAGCAGAAGCTAGGAAAATAATTTTTTAAATATTTGAATAGCGTAAGCAAAAGCTATGAACATTTATCTTTAAAATGAGACCAGCGGATTTTAAAATAATAAATATATTCGGATTTATTACAATTTTTGAAAATATTTAAATTTGAGGTTTGTTGGAAATATGTTTTTACAAAATACAGATTTAACTTTCTCTTTTTTTTCAATTAAAAATATTATAAAAATTAAAAAACTTTAAGCAACTGCTAAAAAACAGGCGTACTAACAATTTCTGACGGTAGTGTATGGCTTTAAAGAATGAAAAGAATTTGAAAAATTATCCTAGTTTACACATGCGCACACAAGTCTTTAATTTAACTAAACGTCCATAATAAAACTTTTTGTACTTCCAATTATCCGAGCTTAAAAAACATCTAAATTGGGTACTTATAGTTACGGTAATGAGAACATCTGCTTTTCGCAAGCAGTGCAAAACTCGTGGATTTGCTTATTCTTCAACCGGGTTCTGGGAATGTTTATTTGCATAAGAATTTTATCCCGTTTATTCAGGGTAGTGAACCCGCGAACACATCAAGGGTTGAGGCTACCGAATGTAAATTTTAAGCGGATTTCAAAATCTGTTTTTTCTGTAAATCTGTATTATTATCTTTGTTAGTTTAATATTGAAGGGGAATTGAAAATATGTTTTTTGAAATTAGTTTTGACGAAAGATTTAGTTTCTCTTATTTTCGTCGAAAATCATTTTCTGAAGAGAGTCGCAGGATAAAAGAATTAAAATCACAAGTATCCAAGAGTGATACGAAATATAAAGCAATTTAAAGGAATTTAAAGGAAAAATTTAAGTCTATGAAATTTAAAGGAATTTCATGAGATTTCACAGGATTTTGAATAATTTTAAGGAATTCAAAAGGAATTTTCGAAATTCATTGAGATTATTTTTAAGAATTTCATGAGATTTTGTGGAATTTTAATGAAGTTATGATAATTTGAATTTTTAAGGTTGTTTTCCAAAAAACATTATACATTTGTTTTAAACCTGTATAACTTATTGATATATTCAGGCTTTCTTTCGAGCATCTGATATGAGTTTTTTTTTTAAATATTCAAAGTCGATTTTCTCAAAAACCCCACATAAAACTCTTTTACTGAATTGGTTCTCTTGTAAGGAAGAAATCATGTATGTTTGATTAGTGCTAAACTGTTTTCCTGCAGGTTCTATTCTCTTGGTCAGAAGAATAGTTTATAGCACCCATCAAACTTACACGATTTCTTCCTCACGAGTACCAATTCAGCAAAATAAGAGTTTCATCAAAAAAGAGGGTGGAGTTTTTTAGAAAATCGAATTTGAATATTATTAGAAAATCTGCTGCCGTTTTGTTAATTAATATTTTTTTTTTTTTAATTTTCTACTGCAGTTTGAAAGAGGCGTAAACTCTACCAGATGCTCGAAAGAAAGGATGAATATCTCAATTAGAACAAAAGTTATACAGGTTTTATAAAAAAAAAATTATGTTTTTTTGGAAAACAACCTTAAAAATTCAAATATTGTCAAAACTTCGTGAAACTTGATTTTTTTTTCAAAATGGAAAAATACGTGTCACCTTATTTCCTGTGAAAAATAACATGTTAATACGAAATGGATTTGCTTCTAAGAAATTTGATGATATTTTGTAAGATTTTAAGTAATTTTAAGGGATTTTACGACATTTTATGACATATTAAGTATAATTTTAAGAAATATTATATGATTTTACGAAATTTAGTGGAATTTCATAAGATTTCACAGGATTTTAAGTAATTTTAAAGACTTTTAAGGCATTCAAGGAATTTTTCAAAATTTCAATGGATTTTCAGAGGAATTTTACGAGATATAATGAGATTTCATGGGATTTATTTAAATAATTTAAAGGTATTTTACTAAATTTCGATTATAAAAGAATTTTATGAAACTTATTGAAATTCCTAAAATTAGTCAAGGAATTACCAGTATTTATATTTCAAAAATTCTGAATTATTTTTCATACTACCGAAATCCCTCAAAGCATTTTAAAATCCTTTGATTTGAAATTGTCTAAAATCCTCTAAATGTACTGTCTAAACTTGGATCAGTGAAATTTCACTGATTTCTAATTAAATTCCACTGATTCTCACAATCAGCGACTCCTTTCTCACGATTTCAATCAGTGAAAAATCTACTGGAAATCAAGGAAAAGGCACTGAAATTATTAGTAACAAACACTGGAAGTACTGAAAATTTGAGAAACTTAAAATAAAAAATATAAAAAAATAAAAAAAATAAAAATAAAGAAAAGTAATCCAGATGTGTAGATACTGCTCAGACATTTTTATGGGGATTCTGGACTTGCTGGTTAATGAATGTCCAGCGTTTGAGATGTCAGCTTTGTCATAATAATAACCGGATATAATGTACTGTTATGAGGTTCGCAGGCAAGACCTAAAATTAGTCGTTGTTATTCGAACTGTATTTAAACGTCACTGTTAAGCAGAAGAACGACCGCACGCGTAAAACCAGCTGTTACGGTCAGTTTCATAATCGCAGCAAGCTAAACTAAACGCATGTCTTTAATCTAAAACGAAATTCTTACTCGTTTTCTGAGTCACGTCGTTTCACACACCATGAAATTAAACATTTTCACACAATTTTCCGACATTTTTTTATTGTAAGACACGTTTCATGCAAATAAGACAAAATAAAACTACAACACACCATAAACACCAAAAACACATTATGTGCAAAAGAATCTTAAAATTTTTAATTTTGGGGGTGATAAACCACCTCTGGTGCCAAGCGAGTTTTCGAAAATCAATTCAACGAATGCATAAAAAAACCCATAACTTTATTCCGATTTTAAAACGAGGAAAATTCTCTTTAATAATTCCCTAAATAATATAGAGGGGGTGAGAATAATACTCGGCTCCACTCCTAAAAGCCACCCCCTCTCTAAAAACTCTCTAAAAAATCACAAAATCGACTTCAAAATCAAATGGCCCACAAGATTTTTTAGATTTTTTGACGTAGAAAATTCTCTTAAATAATTTCCCATATAATCGAGAAGGTGAAAATACTCACTTCTACCCCTAAAAGCCACAATGAAAAACTCTCTAAAAATCACAAAATCGATTTAAAAACCAAATGGCCCACAAGTTTTTAAAATTTTTTTTACGTGGAAAATTCTCTTAAATAATTCCCTACATAATAGAGGGGATGAGAATACTCGGACCCACCCTTAAAACCCACCCCCTATGAAAAACTCACTAAAAAATCACAAATTTGATTTAAAACTCTAAAAGTTCGCAACTGCAAATATATTGCTGAATTAGCAATACTTTTTAGGTGGAACAGTAAACTATATAACTGAGATAAATAAACCATCTATCTCTTGCAGATAGAAAATTTAGGAGACAAGTCTGGCACCATTTGCTACATCGTCTAGCTGTAAT
>JAUEJJ010000017.1:14481382-14506673 GCA_032164275.1 Synergus coniferae | reverse complement strand
ATTCATAACTTGCGATAACAGCGTTACCAATAAATCGTGACACACTAATTCGAGATTTAATCGAATAGAGATTTCTTATATAGGATAGGCAGGAAATATTTTTTGAATTCTGAAACTTATGAAATCACATTCTCGGAAATAAAAATAATAGAAATCATATGTATGTTACCATGCGTACACTTTTCCTTTATAGGAATTAGTAAATCGATAAAAAGCTAATATCATCAGCTAATATATATAGTAGTACGTAGGGTAGGTATTTTTATTTGATCAAAATCAGATTGATCAATGTCAGTAATTTTTTAATAGAATAAACTTCTACTTTTTTAAATATTTAAATTACTTGTACTTTATAAATTTTTAAATATTTTCTTAATTCTGAAACTTATGAAATCACATTCTCGGAAAAAAAAAAAGTTATAAAAATCATGTTTGTTACCATGCGTACACTTTTCTGGTATAGGTAGGGTAAGTATTGAAATTCTGTGATCCACTGGTAAGACAGTTCAGTATGTTATGAGCCAGCCAGATGTCTCTGATCTTCTCTCCACACACGCATTGAAGTCTTTCAAAAATTTAAATAAGTAATTCCTTTAAGAAGATTGAAAAATTGAAATTTTTAAATCTTCTTTCTGAAATTCGTGTCTAATCTTTTATGTTTGAAAATTCTTTTAAATTTTAAAGGATTTCAAATATGAATTGAGTTCAATCTTAAAAACCTTATATTTTAAAACTATAATTCCCAAAAGAATATCAAAAGATATTAAATAAAAAAAATTAGATTTTAAAAGTATTTTAAGGGATTTAAAAAGATTTTTAATGCATTATAAGGGATTTCAAAAGTTTTTGGAGCAAGTTTAAAGGTTGTCGTTGAATTTTTGTGCTTTTAATACATTTTTAGAAATTTCAAAGCATTTTGTGTAATTTTATAGGTTACTAAAAGATTTTTGAAGAATTTTAAAGAAATTTGTAGAATTTTAAGAGTTTTCAAATATGGACCCAGTTCAATCTTATAAAACTTACATTTATATAAACTATTCCCAAACGAATTATTATTTATTAGAGTAACAATCAAAAACTTTCGTTTCAATTTGCAGACATTCGATTTAAACTAATTTATTTTTTGAACGGTTTTAACTGATGTAGCTTATTAAAAATAAAAGATGAGTCTTCGCTGTCGGTAATAACCAAAAGATTTTTGAGAAGTTTTAGGAATTTCATTGTATATGAGATTTCAAACATTCAAGCATTAAAATTAATTTTTCGTATTTTAAAATGTTTTTGGAAATTTTAAAAGATATCAGAAGATTTCTAGGAATTTTTAAGAGATTTCATAGAATTTTAAGAGATTTCAAAGTATTTTAAGAAATTTTGTTAGGAATTTTAATGAATTTTAGACGATTTAAAAATTTTTTGTTTTCAGGTTGTTAAATTTTTCGGATTTCAATAAATTGTTATGAATATCCAAGAATTTAGTGAAACTGTGTAATGGCAACCAAAAAAAATTTATTGGGAATTTTATACAATTTTAAGAGACTTAAAAGATGAAACAAGTTCAATTTTGTGAACCTTACATTTTTACATACCTATACTCTCTAAAAACTTGAATCAGTGAAAAGTCATTGAAATTTTTAGTAGATCAGTGTCGTTTACTAAAAGACAAAAGTTGAAAGGTCACTGAGAAACGCAGTGCACTTCGACTGATTCAATTTTAGAGAGTATATCCAAATGAATTATTAAATTTTAAAGACTATAGCAATCCAAAATTTTTCTTTCAATTTGCAAGAATTTGCAAGTTTAAAACTATATGTAATTGGATTTTTAAATGTTAGGTAACTGAAGTTAATATTTAACAAAAAAAAAAAAAAAAAATAAGTCTTTCTTTTCGACAATACGTATAACTTTGTTTCATCCTACTGTTCACGAGCCATGACGTATCCTTGTAATTATATATATGTCACGTGCTCGAAAGATAGTCACGTGTGAGTCGATCGTGAATGTAAAATCGGCACTTTCACACAGGCAGGCACAAAAATATGGATAAGAAAGGTCCTATAGCTGTGGCACGAGCCCCTGCTCATGCAGATGGTTTCCAGTTGCACCTGGCGACAGGTGAGAGGGAACTTGGGGGCCCCTTCATTGAGGGTCTGACCCCCCCTAAGAAAAATCACCCTGGACCTCCCCCTTCACATGTGGTCGACATCATATGTTGCTGGCCACTAGTGACTAGTCAAACTCGAGACTTTATAAGTCTCACCTTTACAAAATATAGTAACCTTTTATTATTATTTCATTAGGACAAATATTTCAACAATCTGACAACAATAAATCCTTTTCTAGAAAGTGATAAAAATTATCACTTTCTATGTAAAAATGAGCTTATAATTTTTTTATAATATTTTTTATACAACATATATAAATTATGTATAGAATATTTTTACATAGCAGCTAGGTTAAGTGTTAGTTCATTACAAAATCAATTGCTGAAAGTCCATAAATTAAGAACGTTTACAACAATTAATTTATTACTTGTACCTACCATTGAATTAGAGAAAGAATGCTAACCTGCAGTTTTTGAATACTTTTGAATTTTTCTGAGTACTTTTAACAAGTTTTTACGTAAGATTTCGCAGTTACTAACGGGTTGATCACTCTAATTTCGAGTGGATATTAGGTTTCAAAATTTAAAAGATTTCACAAGGTTCTCCAGATTTCAAAAGATTAAAAAGCTTTCAATTTGTTGTTTTTCATTGTTTAGCTTATGTAAAAAGAAAAAGAATTCCTTGTGTCGAGACGAATCGATTGACCTGTAAGATTAATCCATTTAAGGCAAAAGTCTCGGAATTGTATCCGAACCAAACAATATTTTATTCCGGTCTAATCTGAAGGAAAAGTTTTCAATCCAAATTACATAGTTCTGATTATCCGAACTGAACTCGCAATCCGAATTAATCAGAATTCATCTGAACTTTCGTCAATCTGAATGAATCCGGTCTATTCGATCAATCCGAACTTTCAATCCAAATGAGTCTATAGTCAATCCGAATCAGTCCAAATATATGATTCCAAAAAATTAGAATAAATTCTGACTTATTTAAATTGATTGCATCCATTCGGATTTCAACTTTAGATTGATTTTGAATGGACCTCGAATTTATCTGGATGTCGTGGAATTTGAAAATGTTGAAAGACTTTTTAATAAGCATATAAATGATTTTAGGAATTGTATAAATTATGTCAAAAGTTGTTTTTTTTTTTTTTTTTAATTTGGGATATCAAAATATTTTTTAACTAGATTTTAAAACTTTTTGTACAATTTCAAAAGATTTCATGTGCTTTTTCAGGAATTTTAGGGATTTTCGTGAAATTTTTGGAAATCCCAGAAAATATATCAGTGCACGTACGTCCTTTCATTAACGGCTATATTTTTTTTAATTACTGCAATTTGAATTAATTTTTAACTTTTTAATGTGTATAAGCTCTATAAGTATTAAAACGTTAAAAACTTATTAAAATTGCTGTATTTAAAGAAAATACAAACTTTTATGAGAAGACCACCGCGTGCTCTGCCAAATACCTATTTTCTGTCATATAATTATATATGCGGTATGAGAAAATATATATGGTATGGACGGTAAATATACTAGTGACGCCATATAGTATACCATTGAAGAGATTGCACATTTTTTTCAGAAATTTTAGGACTTTTTGGAGAATTTTAGAGATTTCAAGAAATATGTCTAGAAATTTCGAAGGATTTTGTGAAATTATAAAAGATACTAAAAGATTTTGAGGAATTTTAGGGATTGTCGTGGAATTTTTAAAATGTCAAGAGAGTTTCAGGCATTTGCTGAAAAGTATTTTGATGAATTTTAAAGAAATTTCGTGGAATTTTAACATATTTCAAATATTTATAAATAAGGCGATAATTTGAGCTTTGGAATAAGTCTTTTCAGAAATATTATAATCCGATCAGAATTTAATTTTTGATGAATTTTGAAGATGTTTGTGGATTTAAAATTGCAATGATCGATTTGAATATTTACAGATCAGTTTTTGAAAGAGTCTGAAAACTGCAGGTGAAACATTAAGTGTAGCTCGATCGAGTAACAACATAATTATAGATATTGATTTCTGAAGAAACCGAGACTAAACGGGGATGGGGTTGACGAAGGGGCACAGTGAGCTACATTCGTCAGGTTGAACAGGTTGTATGTATATATATGTAGTTGATTATAGTTTTAAAAGGTGGTTGATTGAAACCATCAGGGGAGATTTACGGATGATGATAATTTTATTATGTCGTATTATCGATTTAATATAGACAAACCGGTTATACTGCTTATTTATATATTAATATGAACGGCTTTTTCTCATTTTTCTAAACAAAAATAATTAACTTCTCCAGCACTTACTTCCTGGAGTGATACAAATATTTATTTAATTATGCGTATATACATAATTGACATTTGACTTCTGATCCATACTGATGAAAAAACTGTTTGGTACGTATAATGGGGACAACAAACTGTACGTTATTTGGTTGCTATACAGGCAAGAAAATGTTTTATTGTTCCAACAACCTGCGCAATACAAAAGAATAAATTTGTTTCTAAAAATATTTTCAGTTTCCTGCTACGACTGGCTTGGTTTTTCGTTCGGCGTCAGCTCTTTCACACTGCGAGTCTTACACACTTCCGTGCAGATTGAATCAAAATCCAGGGAGATGAGGAAACTAGTTTGACTAAATCAGTAAATGACATTTCGTTTATATCGAATTTCCCTCGTCGTACAGAATTTTCGATTAGTGGGAAACTAAGTTCACTGAAAATGAAGAAAAATGTCATTTTCATTTAATATTATAATATTATTCTGTTTGTAAATTATTTTATTTTTTGTGTAATACGTGATCTTTTTTTATTCATCATTTCCAGGTACGATTTCTATAGTATAAATCGATTCCAGAGTCGTAGTTTCATTCGATCACGAGACTTGCATTCGATATCTTTAATCCCAGAGTGCATCCTGTTGGTAACAAAACGCTCGGAAGGATTAAAAAAACTATACCTGCTCGATTTCGTCAAGAGTCCATATATTTTCGCGTTCTTCATATTATACATGTGTACTTATTAAAATATATCTTCACCCACGTTTTTATGGCTCCTCTGAATGCATAGAGCGCATAGGGCGCGCTGGGATAAAGTCTATGTAAAAAAAAAAAGATATATACTATATATGATGATCTCGATATATGATATATTGAAAGAAACAAAAGAAAAAGCACATCACTGCAGCATCTGAATTTTAGCTGCAGGATCAGATTATTGATATTATACATAATAATTATAATATAATTCCTCTCCTTAATAAAAACGAATTAATCTAACTTAATTTGCATCTATTGAATATAAAGTTTTAGAGTCTCTACTACTAGAAAATGTTTTACGCATACTGAAATTTCGATACGTATTAGAATTTCTGTAAATAAAGCTTTTTACTGAAAAATTTCAACGAAGTGATCTTAAAGAGCTTCAAGGATTATTAAGAGATTTATTCGTGGGATTGCAAAACGTTTCTTTAAATAATTTTAAAAGTGCTCCTACAGTCTCTTCGTGGATATTTCAAAAGACTCAAAATAGTTTATAAGGATTATTAAAAAATTTCACCTAATTTTAAGAAAACTTTTTAAGACTTGAAGAGTTTTTGAGGAATTTTATTGGATTTTAAGGAATTTTAAAAGATTTTAATAAGGCTTTTAAAATATTTCGTTAGATTTAAAAAAAATTTTAAGATTTTAAAAGTGTTTAAAGCATTTACAGTCCCTGGCCATATTATTAAACCCTTATGAGAAAGCATATATATTATACAATGAGTTTTATTCAAAAAGTATTAAATAAAAAAATAAATAAATAAATAGGTATTTTACACAATAGAGCCTGTTGCACTACATTTGACATTCATTTATTTACATACTTTAAGTTTTTATTATAGAACTGCTGCCATCTAAGCTTGAACGTGGTAACTGATAAACAATTACATAAAATGTTACCATAAGTGTTAAACTAAAAGTTTTACCAACGTACGTTAACAGTCTTGCAATGAAACAACAAAAAATCCAGTGAAATATTCATTTTTCAGCATGGGGCTAATAATATGGCCAGTTAAGAATTATTAAGAGATAATTAATTAAAGTAATTAATTAATAGGTGATAATAATAATATTTCATGGAATTTCAAGGGTTTCAAAATACTTCATGTGATTTTAAGAGATTTCAAAGAATTTAAAGGATTCTCAAAGATTTCTAAAAATTTTAAGACGTTTTAATACTTTTTGCAGAATTCCAAAAGATTTTAAAGATTATGAAGAGATTTCACACAATTTCAAACATTTTTAAAGACATTAAGAGATTTCAAAGACTTCAAAGGAATTCAAAAGATTCTCCTAGGTTTTAAGGAATTTCAAGGAATTTAAAAGAGATCAAAGGATTTCAAGTTATTCGAGGGGATTTTAAAAATATTTCATATATTTTAAGGGATAACAAAAGATTTCTAAGAATTTCAAGAGATTTTCAGAAATTTTTTGGATATTAGAAGATTTTTAAAGGGATTTTAACTTTTAAGGAATTTAAAAGTTTGTCATTAAATTTTCCGCAAGTTTGGATTTAGGTAATCCAATTCAGAAAAATGGATCAATCATTTTGGTTGATCCAGCCACAGAATGTAAAACTATCATGTTTTATATGCAAAAGAAACATTTCCTCGGAACAAAAAGTTTGCTCAACAAAATTATTCAGTTTACCCAAGAGAAAAATTAGTTGGAACAGTAAAATAATGTTTTTAACAAGAAAAATATGATTGTGACAACAGAAAATTATTTTGTTCCCATTACTAATTTTTTTTTCCTCAAGAATAGACACCCCGCATATAATCGAATTCACTTCATTTAAATGCGTCGCACCAGAAAACAGTTTCTTCGAATCAAAGAAACTTTCTATACGGTCAAAGAAACACTTCTTTAATTCAAATAAATTTTTTTTAAATTAAATAAACAGTTTCTTTAAATTAAAATAATTGAAAATAATTTTGTTTGAATGAAATAAGCTTTTTTTGAATGAAACAGAATTATTTTAAAAGAAAGAAAATTTTCTTGTTTATAATATAATAAAAAAATTTGTACTCTGAATTATTAAAATAAAAGTTTTGATTTAAATCAAGTAATCAAGTTTCCATAAGGAAATATGTACGTTATGTTGTAGAATATATATTTGAGGGTGTATTTTTATAGCCTCCCTAAATATGAGAATAATTCCGAAAATATCGTCAACCGGCCCTTAGCAGAGAAATTTTTGGTGTAAGGGTTGGTCCTCTTTTTTGTTTTTAGTACACCGTGTACATCAACTTGAAGTACATTTATGTGCTTTTATATATATGTATAATATACTGGTATATATTATATAGATTATACCTATGCATGGATACTGTAGATGAAGTGTACGCGGTCAGGTAATATGTATGGGTGTGTGAATGCGCACGCGCACATATTTGGACACGTGTGTGCGTAGTACATACATATCGGTCGCACTTATCGATTATTTTACCCATGTGGAACTTTCCCCTATCCGCCATTTGCCCCACTCGGCGTCGCGATGCTTGGTATAGAACGAGATATCGACGTTACATCGCAGTTCTCACCCTTCCCAACCCCCCACTTTGTAAGTCACCAGCATAGTTGTCTTCAGGGCTGCCAAATTCGGGGGCAACTTACCCTGCTCCCTGCTGCTTTTCGACTTTATGCTAGCTGTTATATAATATGTATTTCTCTTCAGTTCTACGCGCCGAAATATATCGAGCGAGGATCAACACTTTCAAAATTAAATTACAAACAATAGTCTTACTATAATTCCATTCGTTTGTTAATTCATTTGCAACGTATCAAGTTGATTTTGGCGCTAAAATAATTTCAATTTTTCTTTTAAAAACAGAGTATTGTCTGCTTTTATAAATAGCTGTAAATATAGATTATAATTCAAAGTTTTATATATTCAAATAATAATTATGTAAATGTAGATACAATAAATATACATTTTAATTTTTCGATTAACTCAAAAGTCGTTGTCGTTTCACTCATAAACCTATGAAGAAGTTATAAATTTACTCACTTGAAATTCCTTAAAATCACATAAAATAGCTTAAAAATTTTGAAAATTTCTGTTAAACCTTGAAATAGTAATATTTCAGTATAAAATTTAAGCCATTTTAGATTCCCTAAAGTTTTGGTAAAAATATATTCAAACCACGCTACTTATAATAATAAGCCGCAGAAGAAATAATAATTCTAGCGCATCGAAATATCGAGTGAGGATCTGCAATGGGATTAGGATCTCTGCATAATATAATATATGCGGTATACCGGGACATTTGCATGGGAGCGAGTTTTCAAATTGGGGAATAACTTCCCTTATATACTGAAAACTACCGGCCGGGGTCTTTCGCTTTGTGAAATACAAAGGGGAAGAACTTTATTTTACTATACGACTTCTGCATTCAAATTTCGACAATGCTTTCATTTTAAAACTGCTTTATTTTACTGATTCATCAATAAAAAATACTAATATGCCTCTGTATTCGAATCAGTGTTTATTAACACAAAACTTCAGTCAGATTTTACTCATTTACCCAGTCAAAAACGACTAGAATGTTCAGTAACCTTCACTCAAATTTTCAGTCGCTTTTGACTGGTAAATCAGTCAAATATGTGTATATCTATTTCAGTTAATTTTCACTACTGATTAAAATAATAAATAGAAGTACCTGGAAGTACTTTATTAATTTATTCTCACTCAGTTCACTGAAATTTTCAGTAGTTCCAGTAATTACAATACCGAATTTATTTATTTGCTTTTATTAATTAATCTATAGATATATATGTTTTGAAATCTTTGAAATGTTTAAAATCTCTTTAAATCACTGAAAACATTTGAAATCTTGTGAAATCTTGGAAATTTCTTGAAATCCTTTGAAATTACTTAAAATCTTTGAAATCTCGTGAAATCTTGGAAATTTCTTGAAATCCTTTAAAATTACTTAAAATCTTTGAAATGTTTAAACTTTAAAATCTCTATAAATTACTTAAAACCTTTGAAATCTTGTGAAACTTGGAAATTTCTTGAAATGCTTTGAAATTCTTTTAAAATCTATTGACCGATTGAATTTTAGAGAGTATATAAAACGCACTGGATTAATTTGCATTAGGATGCATCCTTGTTCAACCCCCATCCCTCATATGCCTCATCCCTCCAACCCTGAGTCCGTACGTATCGAGTTCGTTACAGATCCCCGTTGTAAGATCTCCATCTCTTGCCCTCTTCTGCCCTTCACCCGAATCATCCAACAGTCACATTGTTGCGATTTGCGCAACTCCGTCGACTCGACGGCGCGGCGCTTCCTTTTCTCGTCCGCGAACCTCGTGCCTGTCTCGTAAGCGCGCCTTTACCTATATGCATGCGTGTTATACAGGAACAGGGGCGGATTCAAATATAATTTCTGTGGCACTTTTACATTTCACCTCTCAAGGCTTTCGCGCCGAACGGGGGGTGAATGTTTTCTCGCCCTAAATCGCCTCACCAAATGCCCATTTTACCACTCACACTTCCTGCCACCGCCGTTCTTCTTATTCTCTAGCTTATAGTCTTATACACGTCTCGATTTCTTTTATACGCTCCCTCAATTCGAATTAGTAAGAATTTCCATAGTAGCCTTATATATATATATATATATATATATATTTGACTACTTGTCGAAGAACCGAAAAAGTAGAAAAAGTCGACTTTTCTTCATCGGTTAATCGACATTCAAAGTCGACGCTTAAAAAGTCGACCGATAGCCGAAAGTCGTCTTTTAATCCACTGACGAACCAGATGAACTTGAGTATTAATTAAGGAAACAACAGCAGATTTAAGTCTCATATTAAAAATCGAGGAACATCTGAGACTGAGACTCGAGCACAATCAGAACATGTCTTGCGAATATGGTTTCGGACATGAGAGTCAATAAAAACGGTCGCCTTGTTAAGTCTACTTACAGCATGAACGAGAAAGAACTCGTTGGTACTGTATTGGGAATGTAGTTTGGATTCTTGCTTCGGGAGAACCATGTGATGACGGTAAAGAAAAGTTGTGAGTGCAAATAAAATAAAGAGATATATGGAGAGTAACTGAATAACAGTGACGAAGAGAGTTCGGAGGGAAAAAAGAAATGGGTATTAAGAAGCCAACGAACTGAGACCACCAGTATGGATAGAGCGTGTGTTTCTGGGATTTGAGTGGCTTAAAAAAGGTAAGAAAAAAAGAAGAAATCATCCTCTTAATATTAGAGACTGAAGTGTATCCCGAGGGGACACTTAAGACGTCATTTTAGACTTCGAGACCTGGCATGCTCAATTCGAAGCGATGAAAGGTGCTTACGCAATCAAGAGGTGTTATAATAAAAGCGTGAGATTCCTCGGCGATCATCTAATGAGGTTTTCTTGGGAATTAGATATGATGTCAAGAATCTTATGTGTCTATTAGTTACAATTCTCAAATAAAAAATTACAATCCTGGGAAATTGGTCTGGAATTCATCGCTTGAATCAAAAAAATTACTACAAAAATGTAATCCTGACTGATTTCATATGATATCGGACAAGAAGTCGATGGTCCTGTTACAAAATTGTTCGAGTCTGATATGTAATGTTTTCGAAAGTAAAATATAAGATATGTTTTGTATTTTTTGACCAGAGTTTTTTCTATTTGAAAATTTACGTGAATTGTCGAAAAATTAACGAAAAGAAATTGAATTTGGGAGAAAAGACTCTTCAAGGATTTCAGGATTGATGTATAAATAAATGTATTAAAAGTGATTTATTGTAAAGCCGTAGCAACATTTGTTTGAATGAATTATCGGAAACTTAAATCACACAATACGAATGTGTAAAAAAAATTTTTTTAAATAAAAGGTCGGTTTTTTTTTGAGAAAACTGACTTCAAAGTTTTTTCGAAAAGTGGCCGACATTTTGTTAATTATTAAAAATTTTCCACTTTCTTTGCGTCATTTAAAAGAGTACATACAGCATTACAAGCTAGTGAAAAGAAAATTAAATTCTGTTAATATGTTACCAATTTTGAAGAAAATTCTCGTTAACTTTTCGCCAATTCACACAATAGGATAGTTATGAATGTACAAGGTTTTGTTGTTACATATATCAGAGAGCAATTAAAGGGGATTCTGAACTATTATGCAAATTGAATCATTTCTCAATAGCGCTCGCTGTATGAATGAATTTGAGTTTCATAATTCCTATCATAGATAATTTAATAACGCCATTATGCGATTGACTTCGCTCAATTTCGTCGAGTTCAATGACAGTCTTGATAATTCATGTAAATTGGCATTAGTCGCAAGGGGAGCTTTCACTCTGTGCTTGCGGCTGTTTTTATGCAAATTTTCTGAATGGCGCCAGCAACCCACATGCGAACCGGTAGAAAATTTCTCTTGTGAAAACTGTCGATTCGTGACCTAAGTAAAAAGAGCGACACTTTATATTGCACAAAACTAATTTTATCATCTCTATCACATTCTTAAAAAAATCTGTAGCTAAGAGCTACGATATTTTTGCTTCGATATTGCATCACTACTGCAGTTGTTAAAAATAAACCTAGGATCTCAAGACAATCAATCATCCTTCAGGACACCGGATTCGTCAGGCAAATTTTTCAGATTCTTTCCCTACTATAGTCTTGTACATAGTTTCTTCCGTGTAGTCCGTGTAGAGTAGTTGCATCCAAGAACCGTTATTCTTTTCTCAGAATCCTCATCCGCGATTTCTTTCGTCGTCAGTGAAAGTACACATTTGCTTACGGGTTCGTACGTTCAGGCGAATGCTTCCGATTTGCCCCCGGGGTTAAAATGTTCACGAGAGATTCGCAAAGTAACGGCTCCGTTCGCACATCTACCAAACAGGTGTTACATTGTAAAGAGGCCGTAAAGACGATTTCTTTTTGTCTCGTTTGCGACTCTAAAACCTTCCCTTTACGAGCATTCAACTAGAAATATGCTAATTGCTGACATTGCGAGAGTTAGTATATTCAAGAGGCAATTCTGAGAAGTAGATATATTCGCCACTGATATATTTAGTGTCAACTTTGCATCGTTCGCTTTACAAAACATCTTCGCTGTGTCATGGAAAAGTAAAACGTGGGTCGATACAATCGAGCTGGTTTGCAAAATATTATGACTCCTCTCAGGTTCTTGAAACTTGTCTCTCTGTCTATCAATCTTATTTTGTCTTGATGCATGAAGCTTTGAATTGTGTCAATGGTAATTTGCTTCTTACGCAATTGTAAATATTGTGAATTTCTCAAATGGTTTCCAAACCAGACATGATTTTCTAATTTGAATCGATCTTAAAATATTTTAATGTAGAATAAATAATCGTTCAACTTACCTGGCTTTGTCCGACGCGGTAGGAGGCGAGGTCGACGTCAACGGATAGCAGCATGTCTTCCACAGCACGACGTTCATCAGCAACAGGACTTCCTGGTCTGATGTTTGCATCATTCGAGAGCAATCCAAATCTTCGTCTGAATTCTGCAAGAGGCATGTGCTTTGGAAATCCGACCTTGTGCAAACGTACTGCTTCCACAATTTGGCTTCCTCGGATCTGAGAAGACGGTAACATTAACTTGTGTTTTCCTCAAAAGAACTGGGAGAAATAGTTTTTAAATTGAATACATAAACGAACCTGTGACCGAAGAAGAGGAACGTTGATAATATTGTCTTCACTTTGGTTCGATTTGACAGAAAGAATACTTTTATTGTCCGTGCACCCTGCATTGTGTTGGGGTAAAAGGCAGTGGATGAATTTCACTCTGGTCCTTCTTAAAGTTTCAATCAGACCGTCCTGGAAAAAGAAATGATTTTGAAATCAAGTTACAGTTATTTCAATAAAAGTTTACTATAAAAAATTGTTTTTAATAGAGATACAAAATATTTATTACTGAAAAAAGAGCGAAGAACAAGAAAGGAATAAGAAAAATTAGTACACGAGACCAAAAAGCTATCAAACAGAATTCACTGATCATTTTACAATTTACTCCGCAATATATTCTAGGGAAATACATTATATCGAAGTTCGAATAGCAGAGAGTCTGAAATAATCTCTGCTGATAACCTCTAAACTGTTTTGAATTTATAAACATAATGCAACGTTAGAATTTTTCAGAGATATTCAAACATTTCTCGAGACCAATGGTTCATATAAAATTAAATGTTTTATAGTGTAACCATTTTATTATTTTAAATTACGCGCGGTTGCTTGAAGCGACACCTATTAGTTAAGTTAAACAGAATCTTGTAAGCATTGATAGCAAAAAGGCGTAAAATAAAGTTCCAATTTTTTTATATAAAATTTACTCCTCTCTACACCTAGAGCTTACAATAGAAAAAAATAGGGATTTCCTTTTATTTTTAAATGACATACGATAATGGGTACAATGATTGACCAATCAAAATAATCATTGGGGCGACCACCGGTGTACCCATTATCCTACGTTGAGATTTTTTTTTACTTACGACGGTAAATTTGACTTGTAAGCAAACGTTTTTTCTCTTTACTCCCGTAAAGGTTCTCCGAATACTTGAAGCTCTTCTCAAAGATTGAGAGCCTTCCAAGCCATGAATAGATCCACTCAAAGTTCCGGAAACTCCAGCTCCTCTTGCACAAATAAAAAGTCTGCTGACATCTTCCCTAGAAAAAGAAGAAGAGTAAAGCATTAAATTAAAAATTCTCACAAACTTAAAATCTAAATTTTAGGTGTAAACAGATAAATAATTACCTAGTGCTTTCCTGGAGAATAGTGATGGCGCTTCGAGCGACTGGATTTTCGCGAGTAGCTTTTAGCCAGCCTGTCGCTGTATACAAAACGGGATTTGTACCTTGCAGGTGCTGTAAAACGAATTGGTTGTTTCCTGGAGCTTTTCTCAACAGCATTTGGTGATCTACAACACGAGAAACAATTTTTTCATCTCAAATATAGAATAATACAAATAAGAAGCAGAGTCGATACAGCAGATTTCCTATTTACTTGATACAATATACTTGAAAATTTGATACTAAAATAATTATACAGATAACAGAGCTAATATTAATCACCTCTATCTCCATAATGAGAGAACAATCGATCTAGGAAGGTTTCATCACTGCCTCCAGGACAAACAGTTTCCTCATCCAAAAGCCACAAAATTCCCTTTCTTTCCATCTGTCTACTACCGCTCAAATCACTTTGACTTGATCTCAGCATAGCTCCACTTTGAGAAGTTCCCCGGTCCAATAATGAAACCAAACCTTGGGGAGAAGCGAGATGATCATCATCGCAATCATTTTCATAATTAACATCAATGCCCTCTTGTACGTATCTACAAATGAAAATAAAATTTTAAAATACAGCTCAAGATGATTAGACAATATTAATTATAACAAGATGGCTATTAAACTTTAATAAGAAATCTCTACCTGTCTCTAGGGGCAACTAAGGTGGTATGATGGAAAAGAAGTTGCAAACGTTCCTGTAGATAATTGTGACACAAATCTTCAAAAGTCGCTCCAGTTTGTCGACCACACGACGCTGGATTTTGAAATCCTGGGGAATCACAAAGCAGAAGAGAAGCGACTGTATGAACTGGAGATGATATTGACCTGTGAAGGTAAAAAATTTTGTTAGAAAAGATCAAACTTATATTTCATAAATTTACTTTACAACTAAAGAAGTTTCCTGATGAATTAATTCCTTCATCTTTGTTTATACTTAACGAATTTTTATGAATTGACAAACCAACAAATTTCTATTCTGCTTCTATCATGTGAAGCACCATTAATCAAATTGCACCAACTTACTTGTTAATCAAAGCAGCAACGCAATAGAACACTTCAGAATATAAACCAACAAGAAGTCCTTCGAGTGCATCAAGTCCCGTCACATCTTTGCTTTGATCCGTCGGACTAGGAGTTCTTAAATTAGGTTTAGTGGTGTTTGGAGTACATCCTCCGCCATTGCAAGAAAATACAACTCTGCTGAGCTCTTCAGTCGACATTCCCAATAAGGTAGCTGCTCTCTCAGCGCACTCAACTCTCGCAAACTGCCAGCGACTTTGAGAACTGGTACCAGTTTTGACAGCTCCTGCACAACTCAGATGATAAATCCCAGCCAGAACTAACCAAATAGCCTTCTCATCCGCCTCAGAGATTCCCAAAATTTTGAAAGCAGCGATAATACGATTGAATTCCACCATAGCTCGCTGCTTGTCTTCATGTTTTTGAAGAGGAGTTATAAAGGGATTATTTTCGGCTACCAAATTCGTCAAGTTAAGCTCCTTTCGCAAAGCACCTTCTGCTCCAGCAAGAAGTCTATAAACTGCGTGGAAAGTTGGATCGCCATTTCCTCTTCGTCCAATTCTTGCTTTTTCAAGAAGCAGTACTTGCAACGAGGCAGAGGCTATTTGTCCTGACTGATCAAAGTCTAGACTAAATATTTGAGTAAATCTGGTTGCATTTGAATTCATGTGCGTTCGACTGTTACCAAACGCTTCGAGAACTGTGAAGAGGGCATTGAGTTTCTCTATTGTCAGAATCTGTAAATTGAGAAAGAAGAAATTACATTTAATTTATCAAAAGATTCAAGCTGATGTATTATACTTGTTGTTCAGAAATCAAGCTATACTTAAGATTCTTCGATAATTTGATGAATTCTGGGTCAAGTACCTTATTAACTGTTCCAGCGGCGAGTACGAGGTAATGTAAAGCGTGTTTGAAATTCGTAGTCTTCCCAGATCCACTTCGTCCCAGAAAAACAAGCGAATGGTCTCGTCTTGTGGCGAGCATGCTTCTGTAAGCTGACTGTGCTATGGCGTAAATATGCGGAGGCATATCTTCACGTTTGCATCCTTTGAACATTTGGACGACCTGTAAAACATTTTAGTTACTATTTTCGTTCTTCTGTGATCCAAAGTTAATTTAATTTAGAGAGTTTGTTTGTTCCAGGTTGTCTACTAAATTTTGCCCACGAAATTCTAGGACAGTTTGCTCCATTTCAATATTGCAATTCATTTAAAATATATTAAATTTAAATAATTTTATTAAAATTAATTCAATTTAATCTTTTAAGAAATTCTATTTTAAGTAATCTTTATCGATGCTATATACTTTGGTTATAATTATTTTAATTTTAAATAAAAAGGAGTACTCATTTACTTAAAGTTCTATCGACCTTAAGGATCACATTCCCATCAGGACACTCGCGCTTCGCGCTCGATTTAAAAAAAAAAAAAAAAATTTTTTAAATTTGTATGCCACTCATATAGAGCATTCAAAAAGAAACATTTTTCGTCTCTTGACTGTTTTTCATATCGTGCGTTGTTTGGCTTCAAATTGTGATTTATTTTCGTTTTTTTGAATTTTCGAAATGTCATAAGTTTGACACTTATTTTTTTATCGAAAAAATTTATAAGGAAACAATTTTCAAAATGCTTCAACTTCTTGAATTTTTATCCAAAATGGCTGGCTAACGAACTTGACCTTCAAGGAATTTTAAAGGATTTTAAAACAAAAACTAAAATTCAGAGGATTTCAAAGGATTTTAAGAAATTTTAAATAAACAAAAAAGTTTGAAAGCATTTCTAGATACTTTATGAGATTTAAAAACTATTTGAATGGATTTAAAGATTTTTAAGTAATTTTAAGAAATTTAAGGAGATTTATAGAAACTTGTAAAGATTTCAAGAGATTCCAATTATTGATTTTAGCGAATTACAAGAAATTCCTAAAAATTTTAAATGAGTTTAAAGAAGTTGAAGTGATTTTTAAAAACTTCAAAGAAGTTTAATGATTTTCAAAGCATTTTACAGGATTTCTATAAATTCAAGTAGTTTTAAAAAATTCACTTAACTTCATCAATTGAAAAATGATGACAAATTCTAATATAAGAAGATTTTTAATGCTATTAACATTTATTTAAAACACTTATAAGTTAATATAATGCACAAACCCGACAGATATAAAATAAGTATTGTATGCAATGTTATTCAGTCTCATTTATTGAAATGAAAAGAAATGCACTTCCCGTATTAAAAATAAAATGAAGGAAAATTCCCATATTTCCTTAAGGTCAAATGGTAAACTATGACCTTATTAGTTATTACTCGTAGTTACTGACTTTACCATATATATTTTCTCCGACTTCTTATTTGTAAATTAAAGAAGATATCTCGCTGAAATTTTTGGAAAAAACAGAAAATATATCAGTGAACGACAGTCTTCTCATTAAAGTTTGTATTTATTTTAAATATTGCAATTTGAATTAATGTTTTAACTTTTAATGTAAATGGCAATAGGGCTTTAGTGCCCTGGCTAATAATGAAACGAAGACACTAAAACCCTGTTCCCATTTACATCAAAAAGTTAAAAATTAAATAAAACTGCAGTATATAAAGAAAATACAAACTTTAATGAGAAGACCTCCCTGCACTGATATATTTTCTGTAATTAGCAAAAATTTCAGGAAGATATCTTCTTTAGTTTAAAAATAATGGAAATAAATTATGGAACGGTCAGTAAACTATGACTTTACTAATTACTGACCGTACCATATGTATAATATATATTTTCTCTGACTTTCTAGCTCGATCTGAGAGCACTGCTGTTGATTGTATTTTCCAAGGAGTGGTGACTTACTTTTTCAGAATAAATGGCAAGTGGAGCTACAGGATTGATGACGACCATGTTGTCTCCTGCATATGTGTGAATTAGATTACTGGCATATCTCTGTCGCAGAGTATGAAGGACTGAAGACTCATTTAAAAAGCGTAGTTGCGATAATTCCTCCGCCTTGTCAAACTGAGGTGGGTTTGCCTGAAAGATTTATTACTATTATTGATCAATTTTATACATTCCTGTACAATGAAGTCACTTCAAATATATAGAAAAATATTCTCAACTAAATAAAAAAACCAAACAAAGATCACCAGCAAGTTTTTTTTTTTATGAATCTAACCAGAATTTGTGTAAGTTAACAATCAAATTGATCTATTTTTTATCTTCAGATTTTTATTTAAAAAAACAAACAAAGAAATAAACAAACAAAAAAACAAAAAAAAAGAAAATTAAAAGAAAAACATATAAGAAACTGCATAAGATTCAATGTCTACCTTTTCGACATCTTCTTCGTCGACAAGAAGTTCCTCTCCGGAAGGTATCAACCGGACTCTCAGCTTCCCAGTATCCAGATCTGCAGATCCACATCTTGACGCTGCAGTAAATCCTCCTCGATGCAACAACCAAATTCTCTCGGATGCAAGGAATGCTTGTTCCTGAGCAAGCTGCTCTTCAGATCGCGCCTAAAACAAAAACAAACACAAACAATTAGCAACAATTCAATAAAAATATAATCAAAAGTAATTTTAATTTAATTTTAATCTTAATTTTTACAATTTTAAAATTCGAATTTGAGGGAATTTCAAACAATTAAAATGGTATTTCAGATCAGATGATATTACACAGTTTAATTTCTCTGATGTTTATTCCAGAATTCAAATTTAAGGGATTTTAGTTTAGGACCTTCTTAGAGTAGAAATTTCCACTGGGACTAAAATCACAACTCCTTCGCAAAACCCGGAAAGTAAAAACAACGATGTATACGATGATGTATATCAGAATGACGACATTCGCGAGGAACATCGTTTCCAGTGAGACAAGTCGATTCGAAACTTGCACGTGTTGTGAACACAGTTCTAGAGCAAGTTCTCCTTGTAGGTACGCCTGTGCTTGTGCAGCTCGGGTCAAAGTAGGGTGGGTACGGCCACTTGCACGACGTTCAATGGGTATTAAAATCTCATTCGATTGCATTAGGAATCCAAAGCACGTGGGAAGAAAGAGAGAGAATGAGAAAAACCCTATACGTGTAAATGATCCACGCATTCTTGTAAATATGTATAGGAAACAAATCTTCATCTCAAAATACCGTTAGTAGCAAACAAAAAAAATCTGCGCCCGTAACACATAGCGCTTTGCGCTACGTGTTGCGCGCTTCGCGCGCCTCCGCCCTTCGAGCGCCTGCGCCCTTATGGACGCTATTGTTTTAATTATTATATAAAGAGAAAACATTTACTTATAAAGTTCTATCGACCTTAAGGAACACATTCTCATCAGGACACTCGCGCTTCGCACTCGATATTTAACATAAACCTCGCGCTTCGCGCTAGGCCCTGTTCCCCGCACAATACCATAGATCCAATTATAAAAAGATCATGGCAAAAACGGTCGAATATCATCTTAACGCCTTTTCCGTACTGATGATTCGTCGCGTACGTATCGATAGTAGCTTTCGTCAATCGATACTTGCCGTTTCCGTAATACTGATTCGTCGCGTAGGTATCGATAGTGATTTTCGACAATCGATACTTGCCTCTCGGAAATTTCCCGCGTTCATCATGTTCAGGGTTGGGAAGTGACGTGTTAGATGTAGCATTTTCACGAGTGAGATTACTAAGAATTTTTATGGGAGAGCATCGAGAAAATAAATTATTAACAATTATATGTATACAGAATTATTCAAATAATTTATAATATTTTTAAGAAAAAAAACGTTTATTTTAATTATATATGTATATAGGTGTATATATGTATGTAATATTATATTATGAAAATTTGGTCAGTTTTTCAAATTAATATTATTCATATAAATTTTTTAAAATATAAATTATATAAAATAGAAAAAAAAATTACAAAATTTAATATTTAAGAAGAAATTATACGCGCGCGCGACAGCGCGCATTCGCTCTCGTACAAATAAATAGTTAACAAATTTGAGCGCGCCTACGACGCGCGATTTCTTCGTAGCGTTTCGTGTTCTGGAATATTTCATCGTCAAGCTTCGAATATTATATTAATTTTGTATATACATTTTCTCATATCTCACGTTTTTGGGCGTGTGAATTTTATTTTTTATTTTTTAAAATCAGTTTTCACGATTAAAACGAAAACTACTTAATTATGTTCCCTATCATTTTTTCTGTATCTCGCGTTATTTGGCTCAAAACTTGAATTATCGATTTTTCAAAAAAGTTCAAATAGTTTTTTATGCCATTTCTGTAGAACGTTTAAAAAGAAACATTTTTCATCTCTTGACTTTTTTTTCATATCGTGCGTTGTTTGGCTTTAAATTGTAATTTTTTTTCGTTTTTTTTTAATTTTCGAAATGTCATAAGTCTGACAAATATTTTTTTATTGAAAAAAGTCATAAGAATAAATTGTTCTACTTTTTGAGTACTACGAGCATACATACATAGAATTTGTAAATTAAAAAAAGGAAGTGATTTCAAAAATTTTCAAAATGCTCCAACTTTTCGAATTTTTATCCAAAATGGCTGGCTAACGAACTTGATCTTCATTTTAGGACACTAAAAGAGTATACCAAAGGCCAATCCAAACGGTCAATTCCTTCGAAAGTTATCGTACTCACAAACTAAAAATCTACAAACACAGCCACAGACTGCAGACACCCAGATAGACACAGACAGACATTCTTAAAAATATGTTTTTTGGGTTCAGGGGGTCTCAAAACGTGGACATTTGACAAAAATGGGAATGTAATAATGATGATTTACTTTATAAACGTCGAAAATTCAGTCAAGGTGTCTACTAAATTTTGTCCAAGAAAATTCCCATACAATATGCCCGCATTTTTCCCTCTTATATGTATAAGGGGCATTTTATGACAAATCGACCACTTTTGACAGTTTTGATCCAGATCCCTTTCCATTTGGCTGAAATTTTTTTTATCTTTTTCTACCCTGTCGAAAATATTTTTCAGATTGTTTTCAAATTTTTTTACCTAATCCAAAAAAAATTATGGGGTTTGCAAAGAAATTCAAACCACAAAGGTTTTTTTTTCTTCAATTGCCGTAACTTCTTCAAAAATTGACTTAACGGTACGTTTTTTTTTCTTTAAAAATGTTTGTTTTTAAATGCACTTTTCAGAAAAAAATTGACAAAAATTATACAGATTCATCTTCGAAGTTTTTTTTTGGGGAATTTTCGGAAAAAACGTAAATTTCGAGATGATTGTCATTTTTCTTTTTTTTCTTTTTTTTTTTTTTTTTATAAAAAACTGACATGTTCCACAAATTCTCTAAAATTGTCAGACTGGGAGTTTTTCGTTTTCTATTTTTTTTTTGTATATTTTTCGAAAACTACATTTAAAAATAGAAAAATGAAAAAAAATTATGATTTGACCTATTTCTGATTAAACAATAAGCTTTTAAAAATTTTGAAGCAGTTAATTTAGAATAAAATTCGTTTGAATTTTACTTTTTAATATGTCGCTTTTTTGTTTACATACCCAAAAAACATAGTTTATTAAATAATTTAATTTATTTCTTACATTGTACTATAGTGTAAGGAAGAAAAAAAACATTCTCTTTCTAGAAATTTAGAGCTCTGTTAAGAGTATATACCATAAATTATTTAAAAGTGTAAAGAAATAAAGTTATATTGTATTTATATCTAATGTGCATAAAATTATTTAACAATCTATGTTTTTTGGGTATGTAGACAAAAAAGGAGACGTATCAAAAACAATTCAAACAAATTTCATCCCAAGTTAACTGCTTCAAAATTTTTAAAAAATTCTGACTTAGTCAGAAATAGGCCAAATCATAACTTTTTTTTCATTTTGTTTGTTTCTAAATGTAGTTTTCGAAAAAAAAAAAAAAAAAAACAAAAAAATTATTCAGGGCTATCTTCTATTTTTTTCCTGACAATCACATTAAAATTTCCGTTCTCTTTTTTTTTTTTTTTGAAAATTCCAAAAATAAAGAACGTTGAAGATGGATCTATGATTTTTATCAATTTTTTTCTGAAAAGTGCATTTAAAAACGAAAATTTCGAAACAAAAAACAACGTCCTGATAAGTCTATTTTTGAAGAAGTTATGATCATTTGAGAAAGCATGGTTTTGGATTTTTTTTTTAATACATAACTTCTTTGGATTAGATAATAAAATTTGAAAAAGTTTTGAAAAATATTTTCAATAGGGTAGAAAAAGATAAAAAAAAGTTTCAGTCAAATTGAAAAGGGTTGGGGTCAAAAATGGTCGATTTGGAATGGAATGCGCCATAAGTATAAGGTTCCTAATAGAATAGAATCATTATACAATGTATAGTGGGTTACGAAATGCGTAATTTGCTCCATTGCTTATTACAATTTATTAAAAAAATGTATTTTTTATTTTTTTAGGGATTTTTGAGAATTTAAATTTTAAGTAAGAAAAAAGTATCGCACTTGAATTGCAAAGAATGCGTAAAAAAATAAATTAATATCATTCATAATAGTACCTATTGTTATTAAAAAAAAGTAAAAAGTTAAGGTAAGGTTTCTAATAGAAATAGGTGAGAAGTGGGGTTCAAAAGAGTTTCAGGATTTTCGTAAAATGTCAGGTCATTTGAATGATTTTAAATAATTTCAAGGGATTTTTAATCAAGTCAAAATAGTTTCAGGATTTTCATAAGATTTCAAGACATTTGAATGATTTTAAAGAATTGCAAGCGATATAAAAAGATTTAAAAGATTTTCAAGAATTTTAAGAAACAATCTGAAGGGAATTTTTTTAACGCAAAAGAATTTAGAAATTTTCAAGAAATTTTACTACATCAGGATTTTAAAGAGTTAAAAGATTTGAAGGAAAAACTAGGAATTTGACGGTATTTTAAAGTTGCTTTTTGAAGGATTGAAAATATGTAGTTCAAAAGATTTCAAGAGATTTAACAAATATTGTAAGCGTTAAATAAAAATATTTTTATTGCTTATCCGGAACAATTTTTTCAAGTCGGAAATGACTTCCCGCGTCAAAAATAAATTCAAGGACAATTCCTGAGTTTTTCTGATTTTTTTTCTATTTCCGAACAATTCTGGGATTTAATTAATTTCTGCATAGTAGACCTTCTCTCTATTAAGCGTACAAATATTTATTTGAAAGCTTTTAAAATAAAATTCTACCAGGCCGGCATCGAGTTTTTACACACTTAAGTTGAATAATTTGAATTTAAAAGCTTTCTAATCAATTTCTCTCAATAAATTTTTCCAAAGTTAAGTTGTTCTTAATTAGAAACCTTGGGATTATCACTTGACACATGACTACAATAAATAATATTCAATATAGTCACGTGTCACTTTAGGCAATCTTTGCTTTAGGTTAGAACGAAACTTTAACAAGCTACCATCAGTTGGTAACTACAGTTTGGTAACTACACGGTCGATGAGTGAACCAACAGCCTATATGTTTTTTTGTATTCTTTTATTTTTATCTAAATGAAAAATGTATAATAACTAAGCATAAAAAAAATATAAATAATACATTAATAAAAAAGTATATTTAAAAATATGTGTATAAATAAAATACAGACGGAAATTATATAGTAGAAACAAATATGTAAAATCCTCTAATAACAAAACAAAAAAATATATAAACTAAAAAAAATTTTTATAAAAATGGATTTAGGTAAAACTAAATATTTAAATAAATAAACGAAAATAAATAAGATAAAATTCTCCATTATCATAGATAATAAATATATATTTAAAGAAAAAATTTAAAAGAACATAAATATTGATAAATAAAAACTTTTTTTAGGAATATAACATAAAAATCTAAAGGATGTTCTTTAATTTGTTTAACGAAGCTTGAAAATATTTTGATTTCACGATTCGTCAAATTTAGTCATTATCTCTTTAAAAAATCGATTAATCGGTTAATTGACCATATTGGTTTTAGAATTTAGATACTATCGACGTAACTTGACTCTCCAAAAATGATTCGCGTATATTGATACACTCAAAGCCAATTGACCGAGCTTGAACTCTCGATTGCACAAATATCTGGAGATTGGATTCTTGTTTTATTTTCTGCGGGTCCTCCTATGTGAAAACATTTATTGCATTTTTTTACAATACTCTTTAAAATACACGATTCCACAACTGAAAATTGTGTCCAACAGAACTTTCATAAAAAAAATAGAGTAAAATCATCGTTTTTAATTTTTAAATTATTAATGTAAGTGGGAACAAGGCTTTGTTGCCTTCGCTTCATTATTAGTCACGACACTAAAGCCGTGTTCCCATTTACATTAAAAATTTAAAAATCAATTAAAATTGTACTTGAATGAGTAGATGGACGTGCACTGATATATTTTTTGCTATTTTCAAAAATTTCAGTGAGACATTCTCTTTAGTTTAAAAATAAGAAGCCCGAGAAAAAATATATTGAACGGTCGGTAAATAGTGACATTATAGTATACCATTTGCCCTTAAATATCACACATTTTGTAATACATTTCATAAATGATGTAAATTGTAATAAATACATAGTATGTACCTATTTATTAAAGGTCTGAGGCAAGTTTTATTAAACTTTAAAAAAGGGAGCCATTACTAGCGGAATGTCAACGAAGAAATAATCTCTACATATTACCTCTAGGCCAAATGAAAAGCAATAAACGTTTAACCACTTTAATCGGCAGCCAATAATTAGCTAATTAACTTATACACATGTTGTTTTCACAAGTATAACCCGCTAGTCCTATAAAATGTAACACAACATTTTTCTAATCTTCGCTTATCCTATCTCGAAAAATACTAAATTACATGCGCAATTTACTCCATTGCAATTTTATCAATTATTTCAAAAATATAACTTTTAATTATTTAATATCGTCTTATTGTCATTAAAAGTATTGAAAAGATGATTTTTAAATAAAAATAGATGAAAAATGGATTTCAAAAGACTTTTAGGATTTTCGTAGGATTTGAAGACGTTTTTTATCAGGAATTTGAAGAGATTTTAAAGAAATTAAAAAAATTCCAAGGAATTTCAAGATACTTTAAGTAATTTTAAAGAATTTTAGAATTCGAAAATATTTAAAAGAATTTCAAGGGATTTAAAGAGATTTTAAAGGATTTCACGATATTTAAAGTGATTTTAAGGATTTAAAAATATTTAACGAATTTGAAGACTTTGATATACGCCCTAAGCGCAAAGACCTAACGACATTGCTAACTCGGAAAAACAACTGTAGATATTTTACTTTTGCTTTAGACCTAAGAGCTTAGAAGCGGGCGAGAAGCTAAGTAGAGAAAGAAACTCGCCTCGAAGTATCCAGACGTATGTCTGGCTACGGCGCGGCGAGGACCGTTTCCACTTAAGAACGTGT
>JAUEJJ010000017.1:14423507-14437561 GCA_032164275.1 Synergus coniferae | reverse complement strand
TGAGTTGCTAGTAAAATGGAACAGCGCCATCACGCTGTTGGCAGCACAACTAAACCCATCCCCTGACGTTCCGCTCATCGTGCCATTATTTTAAGCTTGATGGCCATTGTCGCCTCTATACCTATCTTCCGTAGTGGGTTTGGTGAAGGATCAGTGAAGGGTGAAGGATGTCAGTTATAAAACTTTTCTTGATGAGAGGCAATGAGAGGCGTGCATTATAAAAAACTTCAAACTTTACCAACAAGTTACGATGCTTTTATATGGTTTCTTTGCGGCGTTAAAAATGTAAAAGGTATAAGTACTTTTCTTTCACAAAATTGTTCACACATCTTTCACACGTACAGAAAATACTGTTTATATATATTTATTTCGCATCGTTCTTATGATGATAAACAAACGTTGTTTATCATCATAAAATTATACCTCTTACATTTTTAACGCCGCAAAGAAACCATAAAAGCATCGTCTTGTTTGTAAAGTTTGAATATAACCTCTCTAACTTACAAACTTTTTTAGTTTTTTACCTTTCTTACTCGCACACTTTTTCATGCATAGGAAGAGAACAACTGCGCACCTGCGCACGAAAAGCTAAGATCTTTCTGTAATGTGCATATTACCAGTCTCTGCTATTACCATCTATTACTTATAGTAATGTTTTTATAACCCAGTGGCGAAACGGAATTAGATCTCCTTATCAGACTCTGTCCTTATTATTCCTTCGTGGCACAGATCCATGGGCACAAACTACAAAGTACCACAGAGTACGGACCAATTACCAACCATTACCAAATATCTTTGCTATTACAAAGCCCAGAGGGCCCAGAGGAGAAAATAAAATCGAGAAAGGTAAAAATATGATCAAATGTGTTTTCCTCTCGGTAAGGGCGTCACGTGAAATATGAGAGGAGTAGTAAATTAAAGTTGAATTCTGGTTGAATTGAAGGACGTTTGCGCAAAGTTTGCTTTAAAGTAACTCTACTGACGAGTATGTCGGCCTTAAAATTTTTAAGAATCACCCCAAGTTCTATTAATTTGGGGTATAGTCTAAAATCAACTTTTCAAAAAATATTTCTACAAAGTGTATGTCAGCTGTGTTCGATAAACAACAAAAATAATACGGTTGGTCACATTGTGGGGCGCTGGCGCCAACGATTCGAAAACGAAAACATTCCCGAGCCAATCGAATCAATCGAGCATATTGTTGCTCATGTAATTGGCAAAAAAAAGGTAAAAAAATGTTTATAACTCCTCATTTATAATAAACTACCTTATTAAATTTTTTATCTGTTTATATTTATCGTCCATACCATATATATTTTTTCCAGCTTATTATTTTTATACTATAAAAAAAAAAGATATTTCGCTAAAACTTGTGAAAATGACAGAAAATATAGGAGTTGCCGGCGATCTTGTCATTAAAGTTTTTATTTACTTTAAATAATCCAATTTTAATTAATTTTTAAATTTTTAATGTAAATTAGGACAGGCGTTTTAGTACTTTTTAGTGCCTTTGTTTTATCATTAGTCACGGCACTGTAGCCCTGTTCCCATTTATATTAAAAAGTTTAAAATTAGTTAAAATTCCAGTATTTATAAATAAATACTTCACGAAAGCCTCAGACCGATTCAAATTTTCTAATATCGGTTTATTTTGTTCCTGGGAATTAAGGGCAAATGGTAAACTATGACTTCACTAATTACCGACCGTATCATATATATTTTTTACGGCTTGTTATTTTTAAAATAAAGAAAATACCTCGCTGAAATTTGTGTAAATGACAGAAAATATATATTAGTGCATGTGTGTTATATCATTGAAGTTTTTATTTACTTTCAAAACTGCAATTTAAACTAATTTTTAACATTTTAGTGTAAGTGAGAACAGGGCTTCAGTGCCCTGACTAAATATGAAACAAAGGTACTAAAGCCCTGATCCTACTTACATTAAAAATTTGAAAATTAATTAAAATTGCTGTATTAAAAAAAATACAAACTTTAATGAGAAGACCGCCGTGCAGTTTTCTGTCATTTCCAAATAGTTGAGGGAGATATTTTCCTCAAAGTTAAAAGATGTTAAAGATTGTTTTTAAATTTTTTGTCAATATTTAAATATTGACAAAAATTAAAAAATAAATAGTAGAACAAAAATTAATTAATTAATTAACCTTAATATTCCACCTGATTCCACGCTATTAACAAGTTAACGGAACATCGTTATTTCTAACCTTGATATCTTCTTTAGTTTAAAAATAAGAAGTTGGAGAATAGTGACGTCATAGTTTATCATGTGTCCTTAATTTCTTTTCTGAAATATCTAATTTTTTAAATTTGAATTTTTATATACATATATATATATATATATATATATAAAATTTCTTCTGCAAAATTTATTCATGTATAATTTCAGTAAATAACTAAATAATTCCTGCCCTAATATTTCGGATTATTTTATATTAAAATAATTAAATCCGAATTTAAAACGAAATTGAATTAATTTATCATTAAAGCACAAATTTTGTTTATTAGAAATCTAACGTTTCTATAAATAATTCATCAGATAATGGACCTTGCAAGTCTACAAGAAAAAGAACTCTTACCAAATGAGTTAGAAAAACTGGATATGCTCTGCGAATGCAGATTATCAAGGTAAAAATGTTTTAAAAACAAATTGAATACATAATTAAATTTTGTTTACATTTCCTTAGAAAAGATAAGTCTGTTCAATTGCCTAATTTAAGAAACTATTAATTTAAAAAAACTACCATTCAAATACTTTTACTGAATTGATAAAAAAAAATAAGGTTCTGAATGAAAGCTTACTTATTTTCTATATTAGATTATAATTAACACTTTTTAAAAATAATTATCTAGCAAATTCAAACCAGATTAATATGTAATCAATTGACTCTTCTGATAGAAGTAATAAATAAGCGATAAATAATTCAAAGCAATTTTGAAAATATTGATTAAAACAGAATATTAAAAATCGTTGACTTACTCTTAATCAAGAAAATTCTTATCTCGAACAAAGGAATAATTAAGTAGAATTTATGCTTTCAGAATGCCAGTTCAGTATATTATTGGAGAATGGGACTTCCGAGATATCACTTTGAAATTAGTACCACCCGTTTTCATTCCTCGACCAGAGACTGAAATACTAGTCGATTTCGTTTTAAAACGAATATCCTCAGCAAATTTTGACTCTTGCAGAATTCTGGAAGTTGGCTGTGGCTCAGGTGCCATTTCCTTAGCGCTTTTACATGCCTGTAACAAGGTAAAATCTCAAAAAATTAATATAAATTCTCCAGGGTAGTCACAAGATTCAATTTTTCAACTTGACTTAAATCTTTTGAAACTCAACGAAATCTATCCTTTAAAATTTTACGGAATCTTTTAAAAATAAATATAAAAATCTCTTCAAATCATTTCAAATCACTTAGAACCACTTAAAATTCGTAAAAATGTTTAAGTCACGACAATCTTGGAAAACTCTTAAAATTTCTTGGAATTACTTTAAATTCTTAGAATCTTTAAATTCCACAAAATCCCTTTAAATGTATAAATATTCCATGAAATTCATTCAAGCTTCACTACCTCCTTCAAAATTCCTTTAAAAATATTTTCAAAATCAAACATCAAAATTTCTTAAAATTCCCCAATATCTTATAAAAATCATAAAAAATCTGTAAAAGTCACGACAATTTTGGAAATCTCTTAAAATTACATAAAATCTTTTAAAATTTCACAAAATCTTTTAAACTAACTGTGAAGTTGTATCAACTTTTGTGCTCACTTAATTAACACTATGCTTCCATGAAGCAAATATGATTTGCTTCCTCATAGAGGAAGCAGGAGGTAGCATTAATATTATGTAGTTTATTCGATTCGTTTCAATACAAAGAATCTTTCTTCTCCTTACACCAGTTAAAATTTATGATAATTTGAAAAGTTATAGTTGAAAAATTAGTTTTTCAAAATTATAAATAACCATTACTTTTTAACATTGCAATTAAACGTATTAATCATATCAGTCAATCGATTCATCTCGATGCAACGAACCTTTATTTTCCGTACACCAACTTCGAAATTAAATGCATTAATCATATAGGTCAATCGATTTGTCTCGATGAAAGGAACATTTACTTTTCTTACATCAGTTTTGAATTTTGATTATTTAAGAAGTTATAGTCGAAAAATCAATTTTACAAAAATGTTAAAAGTACATAAATCTTGTAAAATTAAATATTTTGTTAAACTCTTGTAAGAAATTCAACTTGGTATATAGTGGAATAACTATGGAAAATTTCATCAATACGCATTCTCCAGATATTACAGGATCGTGTTATACATACATGCACATATACAGTATACACACATTCCGGCAATTTTTCGGGACATCATATTAAATATAATTCCCTTGAAACATGTTGAAAAAAAACTTTTTTTGGAAACTGGATTTTGTCAACACTATAAAGTTTCCTCTATGAGGAAGCAAAATAATCTAAAATCTCTTGAAATCATTAGGTACCCAAAGAATCTCAATGAATGCCTGGAAATTCTTTATAAATCTTCTAAACTGTGTTAAATTAACTATAAAGCTATACATGTGATGCGACAAAAATAATATAATTATCGTAAATCAATTTATATTTTCTCTGACTTCCCTGATACCACCCTGATAAGTTGAATGTTACAGAAAAATAAAACAATTATTTACCGTTCAATTTTCATCATTTTCAGATAAAAGCTTTGGCTATTGACACCAATATTCACGCTTGTGAATTGACTCTGAAAAACGCCAAAAATTTAGGTCTTCAAAATCAACTAACTGTCGTGAATGCGACTTTGCAAGAAGATGCACAAATCGAAGTTACACCGGAGGCAAACATCACGGATTTAAACACCGAAACTTTTGATTTTATTGTCAGTAACCCGCCCTATGTGCCAACAAAACAAGTTTTCAAATTAATGCCAGAAATTAAACTGTAATTAAAATTTTTAATTTGTAAATTTGAGAAAAACATTACAAACAGACGAATTTTGTAAATAATTGACGTTACAATTTCAGATATGAAGACGTGAGAGCTTTGGACGGAGGAAATGACGGTTTAAAAGTAATAAAACCACTTCTAAATTACTCTGCAAAAGCATTAAAGCCAGGTGGTCGACTTTTTATGGAAATAGATCCCGCTCATTCAGAATATATACAATTCTTCACGGCTAAATACGCAAACCTAAGACTCAAATACGAACACACTTACAAAGATTTTTGTAACAAGGACCGGTTCGCTGAGGTTTTGAAATTAGGCTGAATGTGAAACATGATTCTACATAAAATTAATTAAAAATTAAAACAAAAAGTATTCAAAATATCAGACACTATTTAACACATAAATCCTTTTCTCCAATTCAAAAGACAGTTTTGAATTCGCAAACTTGAAAAATAAATATAATTGTAAAATTTAATCTACATATTTTGAAACCACTTTCAGAGGTAAATAATGGACCGATGGTTCCGTCAAAATAGCAATTGTTTATTAATTTATTTCAACGGTAATACTGTTAAACAATGGCTGTCGCTTTAAACGCTTTGCACACTGTCGAGCACCACAACTTTCGTTGGAATGTACTATACTGACCTATTTATGCGCCGTTCTACTTTTTCTATAAGCACTAAAGAAAATATTGTGAACAGACACATTCATTCACTTCAAGCGCCAAAAATGCCCTTTCCAATTTCAAAATACTAAATTTATCAAATTTCTTTACATTATTTTACATGATAATGGAAAAATTCCATTTCACGAGTCCAGTTTCAAAATATTCTGATTCGTACAAAATTATACTTCTTATCTAATGGGAACATAAAAGGAATGCTAAAATATATCTAATTTGTCGCATCGTACAATTTCCAATTTTCTAAATATTTTTTAAACATTCTAAATGAAACGAAATTTATCTTGGCTTAAAAACGAACCTCTTTTTTTCTAGTTTTATCGACTAGCTCAAAATTTATTACAAAAGTAGTGATTTCTGAATAAAACAATAGTCAATATAGATGCTTTTCGAAAAAATGAAACTCGATTTACAAGAGCGAATAGTTTTATAAATTTAAATATATACATAAATAACGTCTTGTAAATTCGATAAAAACTATTAACAATGAATGAACGCAGGATAATCTGATTCCAGATTAGCTAGCTAGATTAGATTCGTAGCTTAGCCATCGAATAAAGATAACAATCATCTCTTTACAGAACAATACAAAATTTGACTCAAATTTACAAAACGATTAATACTGTTACATTCATATTCACATGGAACTTCAAACTTGCTTGCTTTTCAATCCGGAAACTAAGTTCGGAATGTGCGTTTTTATTCTTTAGTCAATTTTTGATAAAAAGTTTTTAAACCTCAATAAAGAATTATTGTTTATAGCAAAAAGCAAAGGCATGTTAAACTTGAAAACTATGTACGTTGATTAAAAAAAAAGGCGATTAATTTGAAAAAAGCTCGCATAGGTCCGTGGAAATTTTTATACTACAAATACAGAAGGTGAAAGTCTTCCGTTCTAATAAAGCATTCATTCTATTTTTCTACCTACTTAGCTACAGAATTCGGTAAAAATAAAACTTTGCTACTTAAAAGGAATAATTTGTACAAATTTAGCGTCGAACGAAGGGATTTATTTTCGGCGCGATTAAAAAATATTACATGTATCTGAGCGTAAAGTATACTTTCCAAAAAAGGCTTCATGGCATAAAAAAGCTGCGCTTGTAAAAAGAGCATCGTTAACTTCAAAAATAATAAATCCCTTCAGATACGAAAGCGTCTTCGTACAGTTATAAAAAGTTCCTTAATTATTCTAAATCCTTAATAAATAAAATAACAAAATCAGATAGAGCGAGATTCTTCCCTGATATGAAAGAGAAGAAAAAAGTTTTGAATATTTTCGTGCTATTGTAACTGTGGTTATTATAAATATTAAGTACTTGAGAAAATTATTGTGGAAGCCAGTGCATAAAAATGGATCCACTAAATTTCTTAAGGTGATTAACAATGATATTAAATGATTTTCAATTCAGCTAAATTTGTTGATCTACAAAATTATTCTAGATGGCGATTTAAAAACCAGCCTTATTTTATTATTTTTTTTAGTTTAATTAATAATTTATATAGTGCTCTGAAAAAAGAGTGGTATGATATTTGGGTAAAAAATATGGCACTTGAAAACAAGTGTCTCTTTCAATCACAAAGGCGTTTCCTTGAAGGGTACGGTAGAATATCCTGTAGATTTAGATTTAGATTTAGTTTTAGATATAGATTTGGGCTATACAGGGTCTGACTCGCTGTTTCTTTGTTTATTTGATTGCATGGCGATTTTTGAGGAGTTTGCAAGTTCTGTGAGAATAAGAGTTTCTGTATCGCCAAAATCCATTGAATCTGCACTTGCTCTATTACTGCTTATGCTTCTTGCAAGTTTAATGAGGGCTTTTTGGTTTCGCTCCTTTTGTCTTTCGCATTTTAGCTTCGAGAATTCGTCGGCGGAGGCATCACTCGATTGATTCGAACTAGCAATACTTTCGTTATCTTGGTCTTCCTCATTTAAGTCACCAATAAAACCTTGAACCGGGTCGTAAACTGCACTAGACCTCGCAGATTGAGTCGAATGTTGATGCCTGAAAATTAAATTAATTGAAAGTTCAAAACCTTTTAACATTTAATTAATTCTAATAAGCCCTACCTAGCATTTGGTCGCGAGACGACACTACTGCTTCGAGATCTAGCAGGACCAGCAGGAGCGCTACTAGAGAGATGCTGTGCAGCATGACTGGTACGATTGGACCCAGGAACATCCATAGGTGCACTTGGTGGAGGTGGCCCCTGAGGGAAAATACTCTGCACATGGGGTCGATTTTCTGGTCGCATCGACGTCATTGTCATCTGCTCGTCCACTTCCTCAATCACTCCTATCCTCATCGATCCTCCTGCTGCTAAAAAAGACCAAAAAATAATTTACAATCCGTGAATCCAATCAGAACATACGTATTAAAATTGACTAGTAAAATAATAGTATCTATTATTTAAACATCAATTTTTCTAACCAAGCACTCGCTGGTTTTGAAGAGAAGCAGCTGAGCTCGAATTAGTAAGTCTACCTGGTGTTTTCGTTCCACTACCACTTGTTCCATCAGGTTTATCCTCCTTGCTAAATATTCTCTTAAAAACGTTAGAAACACTTCCCACCCTCGTCATGGATCCTCCAATAATACTTGGCGTCGAACCACCACTCATATTTCTATCTCTATTACTAATTCTGCTTGCACTTCTAAAACATACGTAACAAGGTTTCATAATCGTAATTAGATGATAATTTATTGTTGAACTGTAAACACTGCTGAGAGAAAATTGCAGAAATTCCTCAGAAGCATTCTTATTCATTTGTATTTACGGACTTGAAGATTTACCTTGACATTTTTCCGACGTTAAAATGTATACCGGAGATAGAATCTTCAGCAATATCAGATCGGAACTGTTTTTGCTGATAATCAGGTGGAACCATTTCATCAATTCGGACAGAGGAAGGCAAAACTTCTTGTTGAGCTGCTGTGAGTTGGATATTTGCTGTTGAAGGTTCGGGATGTTCCTCTCGGAAGGGTTCCGAAGCTGCTGTGTAGGGCAACTCCATAGGGAATACTTCCTCCCAGTACTGATCACGAATCAACTCTGGATGCTCGTGATGCATCTCGTCAACGATTAAATAGCTCACCTGCAAAAGAGAATTTTATTTAATTAAATTTATAATCTTTTAATTTATTATTAATGCGCTTTAATAGATATTTTAATTTCAGTTCATTCGTTTCAACAGACATTTTCATTTCATTTCATTTTAAGATATTATAAGAATTTAGATAGCAGAATTCAAGTAGCGAATATTAGGCCAATTTTAAACAGTTAGAGAATTGCGAAGTACATGTTCAGCAAAGGAGTCAGATTTAAATTCAAAGCGTCTCTTGTGACACAATAGAGACAATGAATATGGAATCTAGATTCATATCTGTCAGCATAACATGAATGCATACTTCTTTGAAACTTAAAAGCTTTGATGTTTTTAAGTTTGAACAATATACCAAGATGGCGACTTGGCGGACGATCATTTCCCAGTTTTTCTCTGTCATGTTTTTCAATTTTCCTAGTCAACTAAAAGTAACATATTTATATTTACCTCAAAGCGCAAAGACTTATTTTAATTTATGGCATTCATTCTAAACATCCTATAACACAATACAGAAAAAAATTGCAATTGGGTTGAAGTTGCTGACGTCTAGTCTGACCAAACTTTTTTTTTATTAGATTAAGAATATCAAAGCAAGTTTCCAAAACAATTTTATTTTTATTTCTTTATCAGTAGAAATTTAACAGGTGCTGCTCGGGATTTTAACATATTTCAAATGACTAATATTTCATATAAAATTTAATTTAAGATTTTATAGTGACCTTAAGTGATTTTAGGGAATTTCAAGATATTTTAAGTAATCTCATTTGATTTTAAAGAACTTCAAAGAATTTTAAAGGATTTTAAGGAACATTAAAGGATTTTTAAAAGAGTTCAAGAGTTCAAAACAGTTTAAGGATTTTCAAGAGTTTACACAAGATTTCAAGAGATCTTTAAAAGAGTTTAAAATAATTATGAAAAGGATGTTTAAGAGATTTCTATAGATTTCTTAAAATTTCAAGACATCTTAATGGATTTCATCAGATTTTTTTAAGTGGCTTTAAGGAACTTCAAGGATTTAAAGAGATTTCAAGTGATTGTAAGAAATTTCAATGGATTTTTAAAGAATTCAAGAGAGTTTAAGGATTTTCAAGAGATTTCAAGACATTTTAGGTGATTTTGAAACTTCAATTAGTTGATTCTAATGTGGAGGAAATTTAATGAAATCCCTTAAAATTACTTGAAATTATTTTAAATGTTTAAATCATCTGTAAATGTCTTAAAATCTTGTGAAATCTCTGAAAAACTTTTTGGTAACTCTTTTCAAGTCTTTTAAAATACTTTAAATTCCTAAAATCAATCAAAATCTCTTAGCATTCCTTGGAATATTTTTAAATCCCTCAAAGAATTTTACCACTTAAAATTCCTTAAAATTACTATAAATCTCTTAAAATCCTTCTAGAATTTTTGAAATCATATGAAATCTATTGAAATCCCTTGAAATTCCTTTAAATATTTTGCAATCTTTTAAAGTCTCTTTAAAATTCCTTTTAATACAATGAAACCTTTCAAAATCATGAGCAACGCCAGAAAATTTCTTCTAGTCAATATAGAAAAATTTTGAGTTTTGGAAACTTTTTCTTGATATTTTTATTTCAATAAATTAAAAAAAAATAGTCTAACTAAACGTCTGGAACTTTAACCCAATTCATATAGTATAGATAATTATTAAAAAAATAAAAACTGGAATTTGACTGCGATCTGAATTAAATTCCCGGTATTTCCCGGTCTGCCAATCAAATCGCCACCCTGAATATCTATAAGTCACGATGAAAAAATGTCCTGAGTTTTCCAGATTTTTTAAAATGCAGTAGCAACCTAAATTGAAAAATAAATTTAATGAATCTTTAACCTGAAGATTTCGATCAATAATCCAATTGACTTCGAAGTCATCATCGTCCTCTCCGAAAGGATTGATAAGGGTTTCTGCGACTTTCAGCCAGCCCATGTAAAAAAAGAACTGAAGAGCCGTAAAAAACGGAAAGTAAAGATCAATCGTCGCCGTGGGTTTGTTCTGAACCCACTGTCCGCCCATTACGCTGGACAGGAAGTACGTATAAACTGCTAGCGTTACAACCTGGGTGTAAACCAGGGGAATACTGATGTTATCATATTGTATGAGGCTTCCGCAAGTTCCTCGAAATTTATTTAACTCATCGATTAGCGTCTTTACTGCGAAATCGTCACGTATTCTACCTTCCTTCCTAGCCCGAGTCACAATACTCGAGGCCCAGACAATTGGCAGCCAATGCTTGCTGGGCTTTGGAAATTTTTGGTTTAAACTTTGGAAAATTGAGAGCTCATTTTCCAGCAACAGACCGGAATCTACAAAATGTTCCATCGTTGGGAATCGCTTCTTCACCCGAGGAGAAACATTCGCCAGAACGAGAGTCAAACAAACACACACATACCTGGAAAAAGAAGTTTAAAATTAAATAATTTAAGAATTTAAATTCTAAAGTAGTCTTTACCATACGTGAAAGAGATTCAATAAAAAGATTTATGTAAAAACAAACCTGACGATAGTACGTCTCATTAATCTTCCTCTTTCGTCATTCCCGTGAATGGTGGCTGATACGTAGACCGCTATCGAATCTGGCCATGGAATCGAAGTATATTGACTCCACCATCTGTTCATGACAATTGTGACATAAAAACCCAGGACGAATGCCAATGGGATGTAATTTGCATGTTCGTTGCAATATTCAACTATGTGTTCGAATATTTTTTTCTGGTGATCGTCGAGCAAAAATCGGTAAACTGCCGAGAGGGAGTAGTAGATAAAAAGGAAGAGGGCTAGATCCAGCCATACTAGTTTATAAATACTTGCTCGCCATCTGAAACAATAAATAAAAAAATCTACAATTACATATTTCAAAAATATTTCCAAAACCTCTTTCTATTTCTAAAGTCTATTAAATTTATTATAAGTATCTTGTCATTCCTCATTCCTATCTGTATATTATATTTAAAGCTGAATATCTTTATAAATATGTGTTCCGAATAAATAATTATCAAAATAAATGTTTCACTTAGTTTCAGAAGGTTTTAAAAAAGACAATTGTCAAAAAATTGTTTTTTGTAAAAAACTCAAAAACAGTTATTTGGATTTTAATTTTTCAGGATTTTCCTGAAATCGATGGGCTTTCTCGACAATCTAGACCAAGAGTAGTTCCAAAACTCTCAAAACCTCTGGCTTCTGTAGAGGATCAACAAATTTTTCTTCTCATTTTTTCGATATTTTGTCAATTTTTTCCAAACACTTAAAAATTAATTGCTCGAATGACCCAAATCGTTGATACTTAAATAAAATTAGATATCTGAAGTAGTATAAAAAGGTTTGAAAAATGCAGAATTTCAACAAAAATTGTTTTTTGGCTATAACTTAAAAACAGTTTTTTGGATTTTAATTTCCCTTGATTTTTCTGAACCAGGTAGGTATTCCTGACAATCTGTTCTAAGAGTCGTTGCAAATATCTCAAAAACTAATTTTATTAAAAAGGTCAAAAAAAATTTGTTTTCTCATTTTTCAAAAATATTGGCAATTTTTGCAAAAATTTTTTCAATTCATCGCTTAAATTACTCAAATTATTGATTTTTGGACAAAATTAGATGTTTTATTTAGTTTCAGAAGGTTTGAAAAATGCAAAATTAAAAAAAAAATCGTTTTTGGCTGTAACTCAAAAATAGTTTTTTGCATTTTAATTTTCCTTGATTTTTTTCATCCGGTGGGCATTCCTGTCAAACTGGTCCAAGAGCCGTTCAAATATTTCAAAAATCCTGGCTTTTTTTAAAGGTCAAAAAAAATATTTTACCAAAATATTGCCAATTTTCACAAAATTTGTTTAAATTCCTCGCTCGAATGACCCAGATCATTTGTATTTAAAATATAAAAAAGGTTTAAAAAAGGGAAAATATCAAAAAATTAGTTTTGCATCAATACCTTGAAAATGGTATTTTAAATTTTAATTTTTCTTGATTATTTTTAGCTGTGTGAGTATTCCTGATAATCTGATCTAAGGAGCGTTCCAAAATCTCAAATAGAAGGGTCAAAAATATTCTCATTTTTTCTGGTTTTTTACCAATTTTTTCCAAACTCCTTGTGAATTTTTTGCAGTTTTTCAAATACTTTTTAAATATATTTTTTCTTTTAGAATTTTTTTTTAACATATGCTGAAATCCCTTAAATTCCTTTCGGATTCCTTAAACTTATTTAAAATATCTTGAAATCTCTTCAAGTTCTTTGAAATTCTTTAAAATTCTTCAATCTTTTTAAATATTTTAAAATATTTTACAATCCCTTAAAATTCCTTAAAATTCCTTAAATTAAATGGAAATCTCTGAAAATTCCGGACACGCCGGGAAAATTTTTTCTAATAAATTTACAAATGAAAAGAATTTAATCCAAGAAGTCTCGTTCCTGTAAAATAAGACACTTTGTAAAGTAATTGAAGTCGCACGTCGTAAATTTTTATCAGTCTTTAATCTTTAAAAGAAAAAGCCATAATCTTTTCATTAAAATTATGCTACACTTCAAACTTTCGCTAAAGTCTCCTATCTTCATTAAATAAAAAAACTATTTTTTAAAGAATAAATTGGATTTAGAGTATAAAATCAATAAATTTATAATATTTGATTCTAAAAATCGTTTCATTTTCAAAGCGCGGTGGACGAACTCCATTTTTGATATAGAGCCAGGTTCGTCATGAGTTTCAAAATAAACCAACGACCGAGTGTCTATGAGCCTCGCTATGAGCACCGGACTAGAAATCATGTGCTGGCATCTCGCAATCTTACACCTGGCAAAATTTATTCACTACAAATAAATTCAAAACAAATAAAACCCTTGTAACTACAACTTTGAATTAGCTTGACTTGTAATTCTTTTCATCATTAAATTAAGAGAAAATTAATTCAAAGTATTAATTTAATGCCAGCAATATTATTTTTTTTTTTTCAGTATCGCAACAGCAGACACTGGTAGATAGAATAAGAAATTATGCTAGCAACAAGAAATTATTGAAAGCAAAATAATGATGTCAATTTATTATTCCCTTTTTGTCCAATTATTTTGCAAAAACGAAAAAGGGACAAGGAAAATGAGAAAAAGTTAATTAGCAAAAGAAAACTTAAGATGGGCGATTTCTTTTTCCGCGCCGACTACCTTTGAACCACCTTCCCCTTCCAGTGTGGCATTACATCTCACGGGCCGTCATTTCCCCTCTTGATCTGCTGAGCTAATCGACCTTTTCACAGCGAGGGGTCAAAAAATTTTTTC
>JAUEJJ010000017.1:14405847-14423407 GCA_032164275.1 Synergus coniferae | reverse complement strand
TATAATGTAGGAAATAATAAAAACAAACTTAAATTTATAGGTTAGGTTACAGTTTCCTTTTGAATAAAAATCAAACAAAAATTTTATTAAACCTCTTAATTAAGAGTTAAGATAAACAACACTTACCATTTGAGGCATTTTCCAGTTAATTAATTTACTTGATTCCTTTTCAAGCCAGAATATAAATACATACGTAAATCAAATATGTAAAATCAACAGGACAAAATAACGATTACACTCTTGCAACTCGTTTTGCCCGGACAATTTCAACTTCAATAACGGCAATAAAATTCATTTCTCCTACGGCAACAAATTCCTAACCTATACTTGCCTACACTTAACAATCTAAAGTGACGTAAAACGCAATGCGCATGTACATACGTCAGTGTAGGTTAGGAATTTGTTGCCGTAGGAGAAATGAATTTTGTTGCCACTGATGAAATTGTCCGCAGTGACGCAGTCCGGGTTGCCCAAAGAGAGAGTTGATTGTAGGCTCATCGTCATATGTCATATATGCCTTAACATTTGTCAGAGATGACATTTGTCTCTCATTCCCTTTCGTTTGTTTCAAATTTGAGGGAGTGAGATGCGAATATGATAAATGTTAAGGCATATATGACTGATATATGACATTATGACGATGAGTGTACATATGTACACTGCACTGACACTGAGCATACAGCGCCAGCGCACTCAAATGCAGACTTGTGCAGACAATTTTAATCGAAATTAATATATGTATCTTTGCTAATCAAACTAATATGTAAAAGTACGTTTCCTTTCTTTCTATAAAATACTTCTTTAAAAATATACAAATTCACTAAAATTGCACTAATCACAAAATACCAATTGAACGTAATCTCGCAAACAGTGAAAAAATATGTACAGACAAAAAGATTTTTGGGGCAATCCTGTGCAGTTGTCATGGTAACCGGCATGGGAACTACTTTCGGACGTTCAGCGATCAGCGTTCACTTATTCGAAAAGTCTCTTCGTCCATCCTGCGTCACCTGCATTGAACAACGGCCGGCGATTCCAAGAAGATTTTCACCATTTCAAGAGATAGACAAGTTATCCGTGTAGATTTATAACCCAGTACAATCAACGACAGTAGGGATTGGTTATTTCAGGATATCAAAGTCATTTATTGGGAATTATTGATTGTTTGTGAAAAAGGCCGTCGAAGAGTTTTGCTGTTAGCTTAACAGAGTTTGCCAGAATCTTATAATGTAAGTACAAATTGGCAATACTCATTTAGTTTTCAAAAAGACTTGAGACTAGAAATCTCGTTAAGTTGAAGTATCATTTTGCTTCGAAATTTCTTAGTTTGCTAGGAAAACGGCCATTTTTTACAGTCACGACGTAGGTTTTAATGTGTCGAATTATACATGGCAATATATAGGAATCAGATTATCATCATGGCCATTATGCTGTTGACTATTATACCTTAGGTCATAAGATAATATTTTACGTAAATCGGACACTATCAGTTTTTCGTACAGTATCGCAATTCAGTTTCTATATAATTGCCAGTAAAGTATTATTGCTAATACTCGTCAAAGGCGATATCGGAAAAACTTTTGATTACCTACAAAGTTTACGACAATTTTTTTCAATCTATAGCAGGTTGCATATCTCACTACTTGTCCCATTTGTTATACTATATAATTAAATATATTTTTATGAAATTGTCATCAAAATTCAAAAGCTAATTTTAAGTTACCTATGGCATTTCTTATTAGCAGACTATTAGATATTAAATTATTGTTTATTTTTTTCGAAAGAATTCACTTTTCAATGGAAAATAATTTCATCTACATGATGGAAAGAAAAATCGATATTTCCTGGGATTGAATTATTTTTAGCTGTATGTTTCTTCACTTCGAATAGAGGCTTCTTATTTTTTACGTCAAATCTTTTTCTAAAATTAATTGTAATTATTGTGGCCATACGTGCACATTGCCATGAGAATCTGGAAAATCAAGTGGAGAATTTTTTTGAACCAGGTACAGTCGTGACAATAGGGATCAAGGTAGAAGTCGACGAGGTGGTAGTCGAGGTGGAACCCGAGGTAGTCGAGGTGGAGGAAATGATGGAGGTCGTGGAAGCAATAATGGCCGATTTAATAGTCGAGGAGGTGGTGTGAGTGGAAGTACCAGTCGCGGTGGTTTTAAACCAAAAACTTCTGGAGGCACTCTAAGAAAATTGAATTGGGACTTGCGCTCCTTGGAACCTCTGCGAAAAGATTTTTATGTCGAGCATCCTTCCATTCGAAACAGGTCATTAATTAAAACCGACAAAAATAAGTTTATAATAAAACTAATTGACAAATTATCAAATTCTGAATTATTAATTAACACTTAGGTCGAAAGAGGAAGTGTTCTTATTTCGCGAGGAAGCTAAAGTCATCGTAAAGGGAGAGAATGTTCCCAATCCTATTCAGCGATTTGAAGAAGGTAACTTTCCTCCATATGTGATGGAAGCAATCAGAAGACAAGGTTTCTCCTATCCAACTCCGATTCAAGCACAAGGTTGGCCGATTGCTCTCAGTGGAAGAGATCTTGTTGCTATTGCTCAGACTGGATCTGGAAAAACACTTGGAGTAAGTGCTTGAGGAAAGAAACTTCTTAATCTTGATAATTTTATAAATAGTTGTTTTATACCGTAGATTCTTATATCCTTATATTTTTCCAGTATATCCTACCTGCGATCGTCCACATAATTAATCAACCACAACTATCTCCTGGTGAAGGCCCGATTGCCTTGATTTTGGCACCAACTCGAGAATTGGCGCAGCAGATTCAAGAAGTAGCAAACCACTTTGGTGAAACTGCATTAGTCAGAAATACTTGCCTTTATGGAGGAGCACCGAAAGGACCTCAGGCCCACGATTTGGAAACCGGAGTTGAAATTTGCATTGCAACCCCTGGAAGACTGATTGACTTTTTAGAAAAAGGGAACATGAATTTACGAAAGTATATTTCCCTTATTTTATTCAAATTCTATATGTAGTTCTAAATCTTAAAGATTGAAATAGTAAGTGACGTAATGTTCTAAAAATTACAGATGCACCTACTTGGTTCTCGATGAAGCAGATAGAATGTTGGATATGGGATTCGAACCTCAGATTCGCAAAATCATCGAGCAGATTCGACCAGATAGACAAGTTCTGATGTGGTCAGCAACCTGGCCAAAAGAAGTACGAGCCCTCGCAGAAGATTTCCTCATCGATTACATGCACTTGAATATTGGTTCGCTCACTCTTTCCGCGAATCACAACATCGTTCAGATAGTCGATGTTTGTCAGGAATTTGAGAAAGATGTCAAGTTGATCAGACTTCTGCAAGAAATTAGTACTGAGAAGGAAAATAAGACGATAATATTCGTGGAAACAAAGCGAAAAGTGGATGATATTACTCGAAATATCAGACGCGATGGATGGCAAGCTCTCAGCATTCATGGCGATAAAAACCAACAGGAGAGAGACCATGTCCTTCAAGAGTTTCGAAGCGGTCGTGCTCCCATTCTCGTTGCTACCGACGTCGCTGCAAGAGGCTTAGGTACGTTAAAATATTCATTTACTTCCGGATAAACAGGAAATTGGCAACAATTATTGGATTAGCCAGTGGTGCGTTATTTATTCGTGGAAAAAAAACTTGAAAACCCGAAACCTGGTAAACTGTCTGATTCCGCCGATTTATAATGTTACTTTACCAGATTATTTTAAGTATCAATACAATAATATTTTTAACTAATCTTATATTCAACTGTATTCAAGTCACATAGTCTCTCTAATCTACAATCATGTGAATGTTATTTTTATTTATGCTTGCATGTCACACTCGTACAAAAGAACAACAAATTCTAGAAATGTACCAAAAGCTTCGACAGCTAAGTTAGTCTGGTTTTTCTTTTTCAGAGGTACAGAGTTTCCTAAATCAAAGTGGTGTGCTGCCAGTATTGGGCAGACACAGTGACTTATTTGTTTTCCTTAATTTATTTTTCGCTACTTTATACACATTTCCTTTTCTCAACAAAGGATATCGAATCCTTAGATGATAGAAACATAGAAATGCATAAAAAGACGGATAATGATGCCTTGAATTCTGTCATTGTTCGAGAAATTACCACATCATCTGGTAATTTTCTCCAAGGAAATTTTCCTTGAAATACCAGAAGCGATCATTTGAAGATCAGCATACATTTCTAGAAGATATTCTGCACTTGTGACTTAGAGACATGCTGACATTGGACTATTTTCGATTAACTAAAGAAGGATCTCTTGAGATCGTTAGATGAAACTTTTCTTTTAAATCTTTTTTTATTCATGATAATCTATATTTGTTCGTATCAGACACATTTCGTGAGACTAATGCACTCAGGTCTAAACCGTAAAATGCTGCCTTTATTCCAAGAAACAGACACTGCCGCTGTGTCTGTCTAATTTCTAGGCTAACTTTGCGTTCAGTTAAGACACCAACCGAAAAAAGTTATCTAAAAAAAAATCAAATGAGGCCATAATTGCTGAGTTGGATTTCCAAGTAAAGGTGGGTGTCACTAAATCGCTTTTTTAAATAAAAAAAAAATTGTAATTGTTAGCCATCGTTTCTTTATTATCAGTTTACTATTTTTAGTGCAAAATGTATACATTTTCAGAAAACTTCAATTTTAAATTGTAATTTAGTTTTTTGGTATTTAATTATGTTCAATGCCTTAAGTTTTCGTTTTTCATGCAAATGAAGCGTTCCCAAAAAACTTTTCAAGTTAACTCTTTCACAGATGTGGACGATGTTAAATATGTGATAAATTTTGACTATCCTTCTTCTTCGGAGGACTACATACATCGCATAGGAAGAACTGGACGCAGTCATCAAACAGGAACGGCTTATGCATTTTTTACCACCCAGAATATGAAACATGCGGGGGACCTAATTGAAGTTTTACGAGAAGCAGGTCAAAGCATTAATCCTCGACTGAACGAAATGGCTGAAATGGCGAAAGCTGGAAATTTCGGAGGCAGAGGTAATTCTCGTCTTATTATGTGTGAGATCTATTCTTCCTTTTTCTTAAATTTAATGCGTTTAATTTCTAATTAATTTGATGAAATAGGTGGCAAGCGTTTCGGTGGAAATTCTTCAGACAGAGGAGGTGGAAAACGTGGGGGATATGAAGGAAGAGGAGGAAGAGGCAGTGGAACCAGAGGTCGAGGAAGTAACCGAGGCAATTCCTATCAATCCGGATCCACTAGTTACACTGGGATGGATTATAATAGTAGCTACAAACCAATGAGTTCAAGCACAGGGTATGGTTATAATACCCAAAAAAGTTACGGACAAAATAACGACAACTATGGAAGCGATTATCAGTATAGAGGTACTACTTACTGAATCTTATCAATGACTTTTATCCCAAAAAAGGTTTCTTACACAGGAAAAAATGACTTCTTAGCACTCTATTAAAGTAAATCTCGTCCTACTATATAGACTGTAAATGCGCATCGGATTTTTCTCAAGCACGATCGTACTTATTCAATTTTATCATTTGCGCGACTAGATTTATAGTTTGCATGATCAACAACAACTTTCAATCACTAGTGATTGTCCAACCAAAAATATTACTTTATGAGTTTACGCCGACAGATAATGATAAGTGCAATTAAATATTTCTATTGTCTATTCAGTATTCAGTGAATGGATTATAGTGAATTGTGATCGGAAAATATTAGATAGGAGATATATACTATGAAAATATAGTTCTATTATTACTTTGTACGACTTTTAATGCGCAGTATATATCTTTATACGATTGCGCTTAGAAAATTTCTTTGCGACCTGTAAATCTGTTCGACGTGTGTAACTGTCGACGTTATAGTGTTGTTGCACTAAAAATATTGTTTCTGAAATTCCAGTATTATTACTATTAATAATGCCTTGTGTTAAGCTAGAAGAGTGTGATACCCTACCAAAATATCTTAGCCTATTCTGCACATTTATGTTTGAAATGGGTATATTTATCACTATGTAGAGTTTAAAATAATTGAATTAAAGTTCTGCATTTTGTTTGTTTGTTTTTTTTGTTTTTTTTTTTTGTTTTTTTTTGAAAATGCGTTAAAGCGATAGAGGTGATTATATGTAACGCATTGAGTATGATTTGATTAAGAGGCGCATCTTTAAGAAACTTTACTTATTAGGAATACTTTCTGTGATGTACATTAAGAAATAAAGTTGACTTTCCAAAGCGTTGCAATTAATAATATCGTCAAGTTTTATTTATTAAATTATTAACACATTCTTTATTATGGATTTTTAAATAATTTATTCCTTATTATTATTAATCAAAGGACCGATTGGATTTTAGGAAGGAGAGAGCTGGTGAAACGTGAAGAAGGTTCTTAGAAGGACCGTCAAGGCGTAGTGACAGGACTGACAGTGACAGGCCGGGTTCTCCGGCGAACAACAACCACGTGTAGGCGTTAAATATTTTTTGTAGGATGGAATCGTTTTGGGCGTGGAGATTGAGGGGAGGGGTTCAAAATAAATAGGCAGATCACTGTTACTAATAGAGTATATTCTAAATAACTATTAAATGGATTCACAAATACAAGAACAATTAATCGTTAAAGTTTCGCACAACGCTCGAAAAATCGTAACTTCTCGTTTGCTCGCTCGATGACGATGACGACTACTCGCTCTCAACTTCCGCTCTATCGCCTTACCGGCTACCCTACGTTCGAACTTTCCTCTCTAATCGGTAGCGGTAGCGGTACTCCGTACTATATATATCATCGGTAATCAGCTTCGGTAGCGACAAGGTCGATCGGCAACGGCAATGTACTTAATTCCAAATAAACTTGTTGTTGTTAAGTAAATCAATTTATTTACTACTGCCACTTAATAGCGGTAAACGGAGTAGGCCGCTCATTAATTTTCAATACTTAACACTGGAGTTAACCTAGACCGTAGATCTCAGCGCACCAAGGTCATAAGTCATAACAGTGACAAATATGAGTTTGATAATAGTGCTTGGTGTATCATTTTGCATATTTCTTATCTTACTTCTGATAATATGGCTAAGAAATCGAAAAAAGGACAGCGTTTGCATCGTAGTATTGGGGGACATCGGTAGAAGTCCTCGAATGCAATATCATGCAATTTCTTTCGCGAAAGAAGGATTTTCAGTGCAACTTGTAGGTTATCCGGGCTCCGCAACTTTGAAAAAAATTTGTGATTTTCCCAATGTTAGGATCGATCACCTTAGACTACCTCCTGATTTAAAAAATAGTAATTGACCTTAATAAATTATTAACCGTTTATTAAACTTTGAACTACATTCGCTTGAAGATGTTAAAAAATTTACTAACATAACCTCATATATTCACAATAATTACAATTTTAATGATTTTCAGGTTTGAATCAGACTTTTTCCTACGTAATAAAAGTTGTATGGCAATCTGTAAATCTCTTTTGTCTGCTGTTTTTTAAATGTCGTTCAAGACATTTAATGCTGCAAAATCCACCTGCGATACCGACGATTCCCGTATGCTGGTTTTACTGTCTCTTGTCAAACACGAAATTAACGATTGATTGGCATAATTATGCTTATACGATAATGGGTTTAAATTTGGGGGAAAAACATCCTTTGGTGAAGTTGGCGAAGTTTATTGAATCATTTTTCAGTACGAAGGCTGATTATAACTTTTGTGTTACGAAAGCTATGAAGGCTGATTTGAAAAACAAATGGGGCGTTGAGTGAGTTATGTGATTAAGTTTTACTATTTTCAATGTCAAAATGTTTTGTATTAAACTTCCCTGAGCTTTAGACCTGTTTTTCTTTTTTATTAAAAGGATTATTTTTCTATTCATGTTGCAGAGCTCAAGTTTTGTATGATCGTCCACCGGAGCGTTTCCGCCCTATTACGGTAGAAGAGAAGCATGCATTATTTGTTCTACTCAGCGAAGTTTACGAAATATTCAAAGGTGAAACTCCTTCTTGCACTGCTTTTACGGAAACTTTACCTAATCGTGATATTCGAATGCGTTCAGACAGACCAGCATTACTTGTATCGAGTACAAGTTGGACCATAGATGAAGATTTCTCCATTCTTTTAAATGCTCTCGAAGGTAAATTAAAAGATCTATTAAAAGTGTTTTAACAAATTAAAATATATTAATAATCTAATATATCTTACACAATTAAAAATTTTTAGAATATGAAGCTGCTTGTGGCGAGAATGAGTTAAAACTTCCAAAACTGATTTGTGTTATCACCGGAAAGGGACCACTGAAGGAATTTTATACTGCAATTATAGATAGCAAAAACTGGAAAAACATCACTGTCATAACACCTTGGCTTGCAAACGAAGACTATCCCAAAATCTTAGGTAATTTAAATATAAAATAAACAATACCGTTAAACGAGACAACTTCGGTAACTTCGGACAATTATTAAATTGACAGTCTAAGTAACTTAAGGTGGTCACAATTAAAATCTGGAACCAGTTAAGGCTTTAGCTGATTCCATATTCTAGTTAGAACCTTTTTGAGTAATCTGAACTAATCAATTTAGGGATGTCTGAATTTACCCCGCTTGATGGTACTCTATAATATTATGTACTAGTATTTTGTTTTGTACATTAATATTGTTTTTCTTTTGCTTTTAGGAAGTGCAGATTTGGGCGTTTGTCTTCATAAATCATCGAGTGGTTTAGATTTACCGATGAAAGTAGTCGACATGTTCGGTTGTGGTCTTCCTGTTTGTGCTTACAACTTTGAATGGTAAGCCATAAGTATTTTTACATTATTATCACATTTTTATTTTATTTCTCGTAATTGTGGTTTTTCCAAGTGTACATTATTTACTTTCCAGTTTGCCGGAGCTCGTACGGCACGAGGAAAACAGTCTCGTGTTTTCGAATAAGAAGGAATTAGCGGCACAGTTGAAAACGTGGTTTAGAAATTTCCCGAACGATTCTGATCAGAAAAAGAAGTACGATAAGTTCCGTCAGGAATTAGAGAACTTTCGACGGATAGGATGGCATGGTAATTGGTCAATTACAGTTTTACCTTCCTTTGAGTAATGGGTATGTTGTGTTTCTCCAGTACCTATTTGATTTCGTATGTCATAATCCTGCTTTCACTTTCTGATTATTTTGATATCAGTTTTACAATTAGGTTTAATGTAACAGCAATTTGCTTTGATGTGTTAGGATTATCATATGTTTATGTCGTATTTAATGTTTATTGGAGAAAGATTAGTAATCATCGATTGACATCCTTTGGAGCATGAAACTTAACACAATAATTTTTATTTTGAAAGAATTAATTTTTGTTAAATATTGAGCATTTTTAAAAAAAGATAGTGTAATATAAAAATTTGCCCGATTAAGATTAAGCATTTATAAGTAATTTATAAATTTAAGTAACACGGAAGACTAACAGTTCTGAGTGTCTGACTGATGTAAGATATTAAAAAAGTTGTAAGATTTAAGATGTGTTTGATAGTTGTTAAAACTAATTTTGAGCAGAGCTTATAGATTTATTTTTCCTTTTTTTTTTTTTTTTGAATAAAATTTGCTAATATATAGATTTTGTTTGATTTTTTTAATATTCTTATCCTGCATTCTTTTAGGAGTGGTGAGTCTTAAGTTTAACAGAAAATAAATTTGATTTTCAAATAATGTTTGTTTATTTACAAATCACACATGTGAAGTAGAAAAATCCGATACGTTTCAGATTCAAAAATGATATACTTTATGAACTCAAAATGAAAAACATAATGGTATCGAATTTAACTAAAATTAAATAGTTAACTGTTTAAAAAGTAGTCTTTTAAAAAAGTTTAAAATGAAAAAAAGAAAAGTAGCCATTGAGTAAATTTTGTGTTTTGGAGAATCAATTTAACCAGTACAAAAAAAAACGGAAACCGGTGGAATGCGAATTGCATATCACATTTCAGGTACAGAAAATCTAAACTAAAAGACGTTCGATTTCTTGCTGTATAGCTTGAATCTGTGGTTTCAGTTGTGAGCCTTCATTTACTGTAACTGAACAGGCAACAACTGGTCTGGAAACTCCACAAGCACGACCCAGAGCTTGTTTGCTGCGGACAAAAACGTAAGGAACGTTTTTGTCTTCACAGAGAAGTGGTAGATGGAGCAGAATTTCTAAAGGTGATGCGTCTGCTGCCATGACAATAAATTCTGAGAGTCCTCGATTTAAAGTTTTTGTAGCTTCATTAGCTCCCTTGCGCAGTTGTTTATAATTCATCGCTTGCTGCACCAGGTTCAAGATTTTGGCGGTTAAAGTCACATCAGCCAGAGGATAGGCCTTCGGATTTATTTCTTCAGCCTGAAAAAATCATAAGCGTATATAGCAAAATTAAAAGAAAGAGATAAGCTTTTTTGGAGTCGAATTATATTTTGAGGTTACGTTACGCGATTTCGTATCAAATCTTCATTATTGCCACAAAAAGATGTTATTTATCAAAATAAAAAGGATTTCAAAGAAGGTTTATGCAATTCTGAAAAATACTAGAGGTTTTCAAAAAAAATCTTAAATAACATTAGTCACATACGTCACATAGGATCTCCGCAGTTTGGGATTTGAATGACAAGATATGAAATACTTATTAATCTAAAGAGTTCATTCTCAATAGTAATGTTACTGAACGAGAGTTACTATTACTTAACAATTAAATATACTCTGATAATTATAATTAATATAAAAATGCCAAAAACACGTGGATAACATAACCTCAAATTCGGTATGTCTACTGTGCGCTCGGAGTTTACATTATGAATTAGAATTTGGTTAAAACTCACCATTTTAAAGTCGATTGGGGTATATTTGGTACTGAATGAAAAATTAAATCGTAACCTCTCAGCGATTACAAGTAAATATCACTTCACAGTTCACTCATGAGAAATTGAAAAACGAGTTCAAAACGTTGGAGACGCTACAATTCTTGTATTCTTACGCCCCAGACAGTCCGCCGCACATGGCCGCACACTTTCTCATATGTGCAGGCGCGTTCCGTTTTTCCTTTCATTTTATAATTTATTTATAATTTCTTGGTATTAATTTTAACACTAAAGCAAACTTGTTTTAGGGGTTTGAAATAAATTTTTCTTGTGAATAATTTATTACTATTATTATTATTATTATTATATTAATTTATTAAAACCAATTAGTATGTATTTCTCACTTAGGCATTTGTGTAATGTTGGTTGCATGTTCAGGCGCCTTTTTTTTAAGTCAAACTTTTTTTTTGCCGCTGTATGGTTTTTAGTGTTTGAGTTTTTTTAAATTCTGAATTTTTCAACGAAAGAGACCTAATATAAGAATAATATGCTCCTAATCGTCTTTAGAATGATATTTAATTAATGTTTCATTTCATTTCATTTATTTATTCAATCCAACAGTCTTATATATAAATCTTAATATCTTATCTTAATTTATATTGACAATTAAAATTATAATTATGCAATTGCGTTAATTATCGTCAGCCCCAAAAATTAGCTGTTTCAGTTATGTAATCGAGTTATCTCAAATTTCAGCAAGTAAGTTTTTAAATATAAAAAAATGAATTATCTCCTTCATTATTTTTAAAGTTATTATATTAAAAGTTATTCTATTGCTCTCCGTTTCAGGTGGTTCTATTGTTTCTTTTATCTTTATGACGTTTGTATTTTCAATGGAAGTCGATATACGGCACTTCAAGGACTATAAATATTTTTTCGAAACACAATAGAGTTAAATGGCTTGACTTCGTTGCATTAGTCACTAAAATTCAACTACACTGTGAAGTAATGCTTCTCAATTTTGTGCAGTGATTCAAATTTTATTGCGACAGTTGGACGTCATTGAAGTAGTTCGCATAATTGACAGTTGATAAAAATATGTGTCAATTATTTTGTCAAATTGTCAAATTTATCCGGCGGCAGATAAATTTTAATTTAAACTAGATTAGAACGCTGTAGCATTTCTATCAAATTTTCAAATAAAAAAGGGAGGGATTCTGTTTCTTTTCATTTTTCTCGGCTTTGTCCGATTATTTGAATTTTTGAAACTAAAAGCACTAAATATAATTTCTATATGGAACCAGGTAAATATAGAACACAGTACACTAATTAAAATATTCCAATATTTTAAATTAACGAAAAAAATTTAACCTAGCTACTTTCATGTTTCTCAATTTTAATTAAAAAATTATATTCTAAAATTTGTGAGGCTAACTCTACGCATAATTTTTGCACACGACGACTGTAGTGTGTATATGTGTAAATAAAATTGAAGATTTTTTACTATGAGTTATGAGACGATGAAAATTAATAATTAGAGTAAAATAATCAAATCATATTTAATCAATTTCAAAATTAAAATTTATGATGGATACTAAAAAACGCTTGTAATTTCCATTTGTTAAAATAAGTTTAAAATTATATTTGTAATTAATTTGATTACCGTCAATAACACATTTTTGAGAATCAGGATTTTTAAAAATAATTTATTAGAAAAATATTACACCTTTAATACCGAAATAATACAGTTAATAATTAGTATTGGTGTAAGATAGATGGAGTGACTTTCCAGTGATAATGGCGATAATAATGTAACACAGGATATATACACTCATCGTCATATATGCCTTAACATTTGTCTCTCACTCCCTTTCGTTTGTTTCAAATTTGATGGAGTGAGATGCGAATATGACAAATGTTAAGGCATATGTGACGATGAGTGTACATCTACTCACTTAAATTTATTCACATAATCACTTCCTTCTCGACAGTCAAAAGAATTCAAAATGAACCGAACATTGTGCTTCTTTCTCATGTGTTTTTTATCATTAAGTTATACAAAAAATCTTTTTCTTTTTGCAGATCCCTCAAGGCAGCTCAATAATTCTCCAATTATTGGTAAGTACTAATTATTAAAGAAATTATATAGTTTCAACTTAAAAGCTACCCGCGTGAAAAAAGCTTGCGTGGCTTAAGCGTGGCTCGTGTCCGTTTCCCATTCTTAGCCCACGCTAATAAAATTTAATATTTAACACTCAGCGACGACCGAAAAAATGACTTCAAACGGTGACCCGATGACCGAGGTGCACCGGGTCGTGCACCAGGTGGTTAAAATATCAATCTTGGGAAATTTCTTTAAAATTCTCGAAGATTGTTATTTTAACCACCTAGTGCACGCCCCGGTGCACCCCGGTGATCGGGTCACCGTTTGAAGTTTTTTTGTTCTGCGAAAACTTGGAATTTTAAAGAAATTCTCGAAGATTGTTATTCTAACAACCTGGTGCGCGACCTGGTGCACTCCGGTCAGCGGTTCATAATTTTAGATTGTTTTTCTATCTATACCTGGTGCATAATTCGATGCATCTGGGTACACCCTGGTCATTTTTTCGGTTGTCACTGAGTGTTAAATATTGAATTTTGTTAGCGTGGGCTAAGAATGGGAAACGGACACGAGCCATGCTTATGCCACGTTTAAGCCACGCAAATATTTTTCACGTCATCCATTTTCTGTTTAAAACTAAACATAATTCGAATACGAGTACTGTATTTCTTACTTTAATATATTACGTGATATTATAATATTTATAGAAGTTAAATGATACATTCTGTAAATATTAATGACTGAAAACTGTATAACTGTATAACTGTCTATAATTTTCTTTTTTTAATTTTATGCAGTAAAGTGAAATGATTCTAATTAATTCGATCGAGTGGAATAATAAAATAAATTATACAATTTAAATTGCTATCATTTATTATCTTTTATACATTTTTACAGGAATTTTAACACAAGAAATTTCTTATAATCTGAATAAAGTGTATCCTGATCAATATGAGAGTTATATAGCAGCATCTTATGTCAAATTTATGGAAGGAGCCGGTGCCCGAGTAGTGCCAATATGGTAAATTAAATTATTAATAAATAATCTAAAGACATACGAAAATTCTCAATATTATATTAAATATTACTTTCTATATTCCAGGTGTGGAAAAAACGATTTGTATTACGAGGATATAATGAGTAAAATAAATGGGTTAGTAAATAATAATGAAAAATTAACAATAATAGTTGTTAGGTAAAAATGTGAATAATTTATCAATTCAATTATCTTTCTAGAGTTGTTTTTCCCGGAGGATCAACACTTTTTACTAATTCTAACGGTTATGCTGATGCTGGTGAAAAAATTTACAAGTGAACATACATTTTATTTTATACAACCTCTTGTTCATGTAATCAATTGATTTTAATCAACTTTCTTATCACAGGATTGCAAAGAGATTAAACGATAATGGCGAGTATTTTCCAATCTTAGGAATATGTTTGGGATTTGAACTATTAACTTATCTTGAAGCGAATCGGGAAGAACATAGAACAAATTGTTCGAGTTATAATCAAGCTCTTCCACTTGAATTCACTGCAGGTGAAATTGATTTCCAAATGATAGAAATGAACAAATAATTTTTCTTATTATACCTATAGTATATTAATACAATTTTTAATACAGATTATAATGAAAGTAAGATGTTTCAAAATGCACCAAAAAATGTGATTCAGATTTTAGGATATGAAAATGTCACTGCCAATTATCACAGATACTGCGTTACGAAATCTGTATGTCAAAATTAATTTAATCATAATAATTAAGTTTTTGATCAAATTAATCAATTATTTTGTGAAAAAATGTTTGCACTAACTTGCGATTTTATTATTGTTTCAGGACTTAGAGAAAGTCAATTTAGTCGATAAGTTTCGTGTTATGTCGATGAGTCACGATCGACATGGTTTAAGATTTATATCTTCCCTTGAACACAGAAATTATCCATTTTATGGAGTTCAGTTTCATCCAGAAAAAAATATATACGAGTGGGTTAAGAAAAAAAATATTCCCCATGGGAAAAATAGTACCGTGGTTAGTCAATTTTTCGCTGACTTCTTTGTGGACGAAGGTATTCTTGAATTTTGAATGTTTTATAACAAAATAAATGAAGAATTTGAGGGATGAATAATAACAATATTTTGTTCTATGTTTAGCTCGAAGAAATGGACACAAGTTTACGACAAAAAATGAAGAAATGCAATCTTTAATTTATAATTTCCCTGTAACCTACACTGCTTTACAGAATTCCAGCTTTATGCAGTGTTACTTGTTTTTAAAGCATAACTAGTTTCAGTTCAATGAAGACCGCTACTCGCAATATTCACGTTTTTTGATAAGATTTTAAGTTTAATGACAATCTAATAATATAAAATAATATGACTATAAAGTGTATGCATAAACTTTCGCTGTTATACGAGTTACTTTAAACTTTTCAAAAATTCTATTTCTTATACGTTTTTTTATGGATTCATGGAATATATAAAATACAAATATATTCTTCTGTATCATATAAAATAAGAAAGAATAAATAAATTTGGAAAAGTTAGGGAACTGAAGACTTGATTTTTTTTTCAAGCTCGAATTTGATATATCCTTTAATTTAGTTAAAAGAAATCTACTGCGTTTTAAGAATTATTTACAAACAAAAAATAATACCACTCTAAATTTCCATTCCAAGAGCCTTTCCGGCTTACAAGTGAGCTCTAAAGTAATTTCTAAGAATTAAGCTCTCGCCTCTGCGTATATAAAATGGAATGAAAGCTTTTCGGCGAGCTTAATGTTTAAGCTCCTTCCCTGTCAACCACGTGTCGCAAAATTGGCACGTGTTGATTAAAATTCTAGTCACAGATGTAATCGTTACATTATCAGACAAGAAAAGCTGAAAGAAAAGTTGAAAATTCAATAGGAACAATGTGTAACTTTAATAATTATTTGATTAAATATTTTAAGGATTTTTAACATACACACGTGGGTACAAATATGATTGGATTGAATAAGAAATTTTCTATTTTGTTCTCTGATATTTTCACTCCATGCGTCATAAATTGTAGTAGAAGGCGTATTCATTGCAGTATTCATACAAAAAACTATAACAAAAAGAATAGTCATGTGGGTGCATAATGTATCCTATAATTGTACTTTCCATTCATCTTTTACTCAAAAGCATGACGCGATATTTGAAACTTGATCTTAAGCTATAAATGTTATGAACAATAGAAATTTGTGACCCCTGTAAATATTTTAATATGTTATTTTATTTATTATAATAGTGCAAATTGTTCTTCTATTTTCCAATGCTATTGAAACTGACTCGTGATCACGGGACCAAGTCGTCTCAAGTCCTGAATCATCTATGGTTTCTCCGTTGCGAGGTGGATTTATTGTTAACTTGAATCACGTTTTACACAGAGTATAAACTTCAATTAAAATTAAGATCACGTGCTAAAGAAGCAAGTGACACGGAACTTGCACGTTCGATACCATTATTTGCTTAAGGGGTTACACCACCCTGGTGTTCGGGAAAATAGTTATAAAAATAAACATTTTTTTGACGCAGTCATTAAGTATAAAAAATAATTGTTATTTTACATATATACATAGTACTTTTATGTATAATTTGAAAAAAAACGAATTAAACAAATTTAAAAATGGCGCACCTAGTTTCTCTGTTATACATTGTCTGAAAAATACAATTTTTTTTGCTTATTTAGAAAGGTAATAGCTATCGGGTGACGTAGGGAAAATTAAAAAAAAAATTTGTAGAAATGACAGCTGTTTGAACAAAAAATCTCTCACTTTAATCGAAATTTTGAGATTAAAAAATTCATAACTTATGAACATGGCATCCAATCAAAAAAATCCTACGTCACCCGATAGCCAGCATGATAAGGAATAAGTGTTGTGAATTTTAACAAAATTATTTGAGTAGATTTTGAGATATCGTGTACACCAGTTTGAAAAAAGTAGTTTCGAAAAAAAACCATATGTCCGTCATTGTTTATTTTTTTTATTAGTTATTATTTACCGTTAATCATAAATCTACTATGTACATATGTAATATAACAATTATTTTGTATATTTAATAACTGCGTTGAAAAAAAACGATTATTTTTATATCTATTTTTCTGAGAGCTAAGGTGGTATGCCGGTTGTGATGACATAAAAATTCCTGTCCGAGCAAATAATTATATTCCCTGGAATTATTGTACAGTTATTATATAATATTGTAATGGGATTTTTGAAAATAATAGAAAATATATTAGGGGAATGTCTGTCTAGCTTTTTGCTTCCTCATAGTAGAAGCTTTTTAATCGTTATATTTTCCAAAAAAAGGTTTTGTTCAATATATTTCAAAGGGCATATATCTAATATGATGTCTTGAAAAATTTTCCGGATATGTGTATGCGTGTGTGTATGTATGTATTATATGTATGTATGTATGCATGTGGTGTATCACGCTTTTTAACAATCCTACAATATCTGGAGAACGTGTACAGATAAATAATTAATGAAATTCGGCATACTTATTCCACTCAGGGCCGACTCAAGAGAATTTGCCGCCCCCTGAATATAATATTTAATTTGTCCGTTAATTAATATAAATAGTAAAAGTACTCATATTCATATTTTTAATGATAATACTGAATAGTTATCCCTCCTAGTA
>JAUEJJ010000017.1:14393388-14405747 GCA_032164275.1 Synergus coniferae | reverse complement strand
AAATAATGGACACTAAACCTTTTTGTTAAATCCACACAATTTTAATTAGAATTTTTCACTCAAGAATGTAACATACAGTTTTTTCATATCCAGCTGAAAATAAAATTCCATTTTGATTTTGCCGCCCTAGGCGGCTGCCTTATAGTTCGCCTATATGGTAGAGCTGGCCCTGGTTCCACTATATACCAAGTTCGATTTTTTTACAAATTAATACGTTTCATTGAAATATAAGAGAGTTATTTATAATTTAGGAAAATTGATTTTTGAACTAGAACTTTTCTAAATTCCTTTATTTGAATTTAACACCAGCTATTAACATGCTCGCAATGTATTTTCTATTATTTTCCAAGATTTCATCAAAATATTGAAATTAATGTACAAAATAACCCCGAGAAGTATAATTATTTGCTCGATAAGTAATTTGTGCCCTTAAACAGATCATAATTTATAAAAAAAAATACAAATATTTTTGAATTATTAATTTTGGTCTATAACGTAACTCTTCTAAAAAGAAAAGAAATATATTATTCTCAATTTTTGTATGTAATAAAAAGCTTCATTAAAATTATGCACATTAACCCTCGAGTATCGTTTTATATCCAATTTTAGATCAAAAAACCTCGAGCAAAACAGTTCTCAACTACATAACGTATGCATTAAAGAAGCTATATTTACATTAAAAATTATACTTTTCCAGATGGAATATCAGTTTATAAAATGATTTAATCAAATGCATACTTTAAGCATTAGATTTCGATTTAGGATCGGGGGCAACAGTGCTCTTGTTCTTATACTAGGTCGCTACACTTTGGCGAAGGCTGAAGTCAGCGTTTCGATGGATTAAACATTTTTTACGCAGTCATTTGCAGCTATCGAGTAGACGGGTGGAAGCTTCGAAAAAAATGATGGCCAGGTGAGGAAGTGGAGGACGCTCAGAGGTTTCGTATAGGTCCTGGATGTTCGGTGTTCTACTTTGAGGTCAAAGTTCCAATTACCGACCTTCCCAACCATCCATTACGAGGGGTTTCCATGACTACGTGACGTAACTGCCGCGTCACTGCAACAGTGCAACGACCCCACTGCAGGTTGAATGGGACGCTGCAGCAGAATAGCAGATCTTCGACTGCCCTCATTCCTGTATGGACCCTCCCACTTTTCATTATAGTCGTCCTTAGAACCAACTAAAGCTCACCCTATCGCTACCTTCTTTAGATTATTACATTTTTTCTTACTAAATCCTATTGATTTCATTAACATCCAATCCATGTTTAATCATTATGTAAGAATGGATCAATTTTTAATATGATAAGACTTGTAATGTCACCAGTTTCGATGTTTCAATTTTTCCAAGATATTAGCGTCTTTAATAACAGTTTCTTTGGTACAAAATGAAATTGAATAGTTTCCTTTTGAAACAGAATTTTGAAAATCAGCTTTGAAATTCCGGCCTTATGGAATATGTAAGCCTGGCTTGTAGAGAATATATAGAGAATATAGGAATTTAAAAGCACGTTTCATTTGTGAATTTTTTATAGAAGGGAGGTAAATATATATATATATCAATGAGATTGCGTATGAAATGGCTTATGGGGGTTTGTGTGTAGAGAGGAGTAAGGGCATTCGAGTTGGGCCAACAGGGGCGAAAGTAGGACACGTTGCCGGGCTTCTCAATGACGAGGCTGTCGTCACATCGTCAAATGAAAACTGGGCCAAACACTCTGGGAGAGGGACCACGACAATATATTACTACGCCAGGTCGAAGACTGGAGCTTCATAGGCTTGCGAAAAATAGACTCAAATACATAGATACAAGTACAAATTTAAAATTTACATTCTGAACAGTTTTTAACGTTTTCTTTAATAATTATTCCATTTTTAAGGGCTAAAGGCTTAGAGTCATTTATTCTTAAAGCCTTTCAATTTGTCTTCAATTTTGTTTATATGTAATTAAAATTGAAGACAAAAAATTGAAAGGCTGAATAGAGTTTCACTGTAAGAAAAACTTCCGCTGCAATTACATAAACGCCAGTAGTGTGAATCAATCTTAAGTAGAAAGGGCCGTTTCAGTCAGCCGTACTATTTCTAATCGAGTTCTACTACTGCAGAAAAGAGTTCATTTAAAATTTCTTCAGTTAGAAGAGATTTAGAGTAAACTTATTAGTTATAAATTATCTATTAATAAAATCAATTAAAACGTATATCAATGAATAAAATATTCTTTTACACGTTGAATAAATCCATGATTTATTGAGGTGAAGTACCCCTTTATGATTGCCTGTGTTTTCATGGAGGCACAACTTTCAGGCACTTGACCCTTAAATATTGCACGTCAAAATTTGAAGATTGAAACTGCAGAGTGGAAGAAATCCGAAAGTATTAAAAGACAACCTTGTTATGATCGATTTTTGCGGAAGACGCTGTTTGTGGAGAACACGTATTCATGATTCCTATGGCCATGACGGGACCAAGGAATGACCCATTTACAGGAGCTTGCACCCTATGACGTCACTGCAGCAACCCCATTCACGACCTACCGTTGACCCAGATTGGCTGAGGAACCCCCATGAAATATCATAGTTCATTGAGGTCCTCACAGATCCAGGCACCCATCTCCCACCCCCGGTACACCTGATCTCCCTCTGTCCAATCCCGCTTCAGGCTTCCTGAAGGTTTCGACTATCCCTTCCACCTAGTTATGCAGCCTTCACTGTGTTATTCACGACACGTTATAAAGTTCTGATTGTACCGTCTGTGCGTCATTATTCAAGGTCGCTATTATTATTATTCCTGTACCGATAAGCCTTCACATTTTCCTACTCCTTTCTGATCCAGTTTCACTTTATTGCTATCGCAAAATTTTAATAACGCACTGTAGCATATTTGAAGAGATGGGAATCACAGCCGGATAAAATCCATTTGACTTGTCATTATTTTCATCTTATTTATCAACTATACTACAAATAGACTGTTTCTTTCATAAATGATGATTTATGGATAAATGAATTACGTATGAATAAGAAAGAAACATTTGAGAATTTCTGTCTTATAATTTTTGATTGATTTGTTTCATGTGCAGATAGCGGACACACGGAAAAAAATGGATATTCGCACTTAGCATCCAGATAGTTAAAAAATTGAATATCTATTTCATCCTTATTATCTCGTTTCCCAAACTTAGTATCTAGATATTTAGTTAGATATTTGGTCACCTATTTGAGTATCTAAGATATTGAGGCTGAATATCTAGATACTTAGAGTGAATATCTTAGATGGTTATCGCATAGTTCACTATTAAAGATATTAAGGTTTTTTCTCCGTGCATCATGCAGCTATATGTATTACGATCTGTCTGGGTATAGTTAAATTTTTGCTGCAAAACCTCTCAAATATCCTTTGCGCTTTCCATATTTACATATAAGAAGATTTATTAATAAACGAGCCTTTTATTTAATTTTAGATCTTAACATCTAAATAAGGAAAATGGTTGTATGTTTTTGAAACATATCTGCAGAAAGTTTCAAAGACTGAAAACTGTAAACGCATGTGAATGGAAACGTGCTTCTTGAGCGGCCTCCAACAACTATACCTTCAAGATCCTTCTGATACAAACACGTGAGGAGCATTAATATCGTGGAGTAAGATAATAAAATCTTAAATAATAAAATCTCTAAACTTCGCTTTTTTTTCAAGAAATTTTTTATTCATGAAAAAAGTGTTGTACAAAATGTACTTTTTTAGACACTGATGTATATTTATATATTTTTATTATAATATGTCATCTTTATTATAAACATTTTTAAACAACTTAATGATATTTTTCACTGTAATCAATATTTTTTCAGACACTCGAAAAGAGCAGTTAAAAAGAAGCGTTTTAATTATTGAAACTTTGCGTTTTTCCTACTGATATTGCCTAAAAATACTTTGACATTTTTTTTTTCATGACATAAAGCGAATACTTTACTAATACTTTACAAAAAAAATATGTAGTAAGAAATAATGTTTAAGTGGAAAAGCCAGTTAAGTATAAATAGAATCGAAGGTTTGTTAGCAAGCTACGCTGAGCTGAATCAAAGGGATGTATGAGCGCATTAAGGTCAAGGATTATTATATAGTGCGCCCCTGTCCCTTAAATTGCCAATATACGCTGAGCTAAATCAAAGGGATGCATCAGTACATTAAGGTCAAGGATTATTATGGAGTGCGTTATTGTCTCCTAAATTGCCAATAACTAATGTTAATGTCACTAAATTTAATTTTCCATTTAAAAAATTGATTTAAAAAATAATGAAGTACTTTTCTGAAGATTTTCTTTTAATGAATATTACAAGCGTTTACCCATTCGAGCGCTAGACGCTCTCGAAGCTGCTTAACTTCCGTGATTGAAGCAGAAACGATAATTGCCCGCAGCTACTGCCTTCGGTAACTTTTTGAATTAACTTAATTCACTTTTGATTGAGATACTTGACATCTTATTGATTAAACTTGAGTTAATGATAAAGATCCATTATAAAAAGTTTATACTTTTTATTATGGATAATAATAAATGTCATTAAAATAATAATATTATAATAATAAGATAATAATAAATAAAGATAATTATTAAATTATGATTTAATAATAAAAATAACACTTATTTAAAGTTTTAGTTGAATATAATAAAAATATATTCAATGCAATAATAAAATTGAAGGAAGGGTTTTTGGAAAAATGAAATCAGAAAATAGCATGAAAAACGTTTATTTACGTTGACATACATAATATACAAAACATTCTAACCTGAGTAACTTGTCTTGACTCTCACACCTAACACATTGAGTATTCGTTCTTAATTTTTTCTCTCAACACAACATTTTTCTTCTTACATAGGGAAAAAACTACAAAGGCACTAGATGGATCGCACAGGCAGACTGCGATGAAATTCGTAATTAAAAAGCGCCCAGAATTTTGGAGATTAATTTTCGTCGTTCTTATAGTTTGCAAAAATTTTACAAATATTGCACAGAACCAGCTCAAATTTGTTCTCAACCACATGAGCAAATTACAATTTCAAAGGAGCGACGAGAAATTTATAAATAAATGAATTACTTTTCATTTTTCAAGTTTTGAAATTGTCGCATATTATTAATTTGTGATTATTTTTTGTGAAATTAAATAATTGAGCTGATTCTATGGTCCTGCGTTTGGGCTCGGAGGTTATTGACATTCCTACCCACATCCTTTATATATCACACATACACACACAAATCGATATTAGTAGTAAAACCCTAATTTCCATATGTATAGTATATTAATAATATTATTAATTATATTATTATATAATTGACTTCTACTGTTGACTTATTAGCTTTTCCTCCATTCTTAGCGATCCTTTCGAATTTTAGATAGAACAGTAGACTCGAATACGAGAAATTTTTGATATGGAAACATTTGGAAGGTGCTAATCGTCTATTAGGTTTTTCAATCCTTGAAGGTGTTGGTAAAATCAAGCATACCTTATTTCAATTTCATTTTGTTTATTTTTTTCTTTTTCTAGTGATTAAAATGCACAAATATTTATTTTGACTTTGAAATTTGTGTACTTTGATCACTAGAAAAGACGAGAGTGAAATAACGTGTGCTTTTTAAAATTATTTATTGTATGCTGTAAATCAAAAGTTGAAATATTAAGAATTTATGGTAATTCAAAATATAAAATTAACTATTATATTAAAATCCAGGTATTGAAATCGATAGAAAAATTAGAATCGAAAAAATTTTCTTCGCACGTTATCAAAGGCCGGGAATGAATATGAATAAGTGCAGATATTCTTATCTATGATATGCCGACTCCTTAGGGCACAAGTGTTCCAAATTTAAAAAATTCCTAAAGGAATATTTAAACCCTGTCAATTCAGACTTCAATTTATTTGAATATTCCTAATTGAAATATTCATCATTGTATAATAATTGTATTTCCCTTGATCCAAAGTAATCGAATGTCAGAACACCTGTATTCTCAGAAGACAACTACTTAAATTATTAATCTGATTACTCCCATTATCGAAGGAAAGTTTTTTAAAAGGAGCTTTCGATCAGAATAAGATTTTTGAAAAATGAGGTATCAATTTGAAGCAATTTTTTGTTATTACTAGGAGAAAATTCATTATAAGTGATCATTAAAATTTTCATAAGGTTTCAAAGGGTGTGACTCTAAGTTTATAGATTATACGAGTCAAAAGTTAAGAGATGCTCAGAAAATGTGATTCCCTTGATTAAATCTTTCCGATATTCAATAAAGCCTTGCGAATATATAAGTACCTTCGCTATAAATGCCTTAGGCCCTAAATTTCGCCTCGCAAGGCGATTTACAGTTTTACTATATTTTATACACGATTGCACGTGTTGCAAATATTTTTGTGATAAATGTTTCCATAAAAACACATTGAAAAATGTAGAAACGAGTTGTCCTAATCAGTTACTAGGACCTACATTGGAAGAGGGGGAGGAACACTTTTCTGCAGACCATAATCGAATCACATATCGAATCTGAAGTGACTTTGAGCCTTAAGCAAAGTGGACTTCTGTAACTGATTTGTATGGATTCTGATAGAGTGATGATTGGTGATGATACACCTTTCTGCTTAGTGGTATCCGTGAAAAATATTTCAAGAATTTGAAAATCTCAAGAATATGAATCCCTCGTTATACTCTCATTTTGTGAAAAAACTCTGATAATGACTAGACAAATCGATTGTCTGACTGGATGAAAAATTTTCTACCACATATGTTTTACAATTTTAAATCTGAATTTCGCTTGAGCAAATGGTAGTACAATACTGAAAAATGCTCTAAAAATCTCGATCAGTCCAGTCAATACAATCAATGAAAAAATGATTGACATCAGTCAAAATGAAATTGATAACTTTCTGAATGGAAATTCACCTTCGGAAGCTTAGAACTCTATCGATATAGACCGATGGAGTCTTGGCAGGTGCAAGGCATGATGATCTGCTGGGCTGTGTGTCTGGGAACTCTTTGCGTTGGAAGTCCCGAAAGTCCCCTGACATAGGTATAAGCTACAGGGCTTCGAAGAATCCGCTTTGGACTTTTTTTGAGATGTTTCTTCTCAGATTTTTCGGATTTCGTGGAGAGCTTGAGACTCTGGAAAGCCTTCCGGAGGGTATCAGAGGCCGATCGCCTCTTCATAGAATCGCTGTCACTGCTGTGGGCATCGGAGGGACTCTGAGAGTGAGAAGGTGATTCACCAGAAGCTCGTGGTCTAGAGTCGCTGGGACTCCAAGACCTGGAGGATTTTGCCCTGGAGTGGTCGTTGCTGCTGGGCCTCCTGGAGAGCCGCTCTTCAGACCTGGTGGCAGTTGACCCACCCCGAAGCCGGTCCAGGTAGTAGTGTGACCTGGGAAACCTACTCCCCTCGCAGAGTCGTTCACCACTTCCTCGTCTGGATAATCGCTCGGCACTTCCGGTACTTCCACCGCTGCTGCATCCACTGTCAGTACTGCACTCATCGTCCCCAAATTCGGGGTTGCGATTATGCTGATTAGGTGCGTCTGTCAACCTCGTTGACTCCTCCATCTTCAGCGAGGAAGTCTTTTAGGGTATCCAAAATTTATGATGGACAAGATAACTTGTTCACAGTTGTGCAGATCAAGATGATCTACTTTTGATAAATGTTCTTTGATACCTGTTTGTAAACACCTTAGAGGGTTTAATGAGTTCACAGATGTTTTCACAACAATTTTGATTCACGAGTAGATTTTCTTTTTATTAAATCTCAGTGAACGCAGTCTCGCTCGAGACGATTGCGCTTTGATTTAGAGCGCAAATTGAACCGGAGAGGGTTGTAACACACCCTTTTATACCCTCGTAGACGATCAAATCAGTTGCGCATGTGTCACATTCCACGTGAGGGTAAAAGACGTATCTAACGGGTAGTGGGTGGATCGAGGGGGAAGGAAAGAGAGGGATATATTGGCTCTACGAGAAGGTTCCTGTTCCATTTCGTATTATTCGAACTTGTTGGTTTGTGTACCAATATATTTTGCGTACAATAATTTTCAGTATTTTGTTTCGTGACATTCATTTTATGGAAAGAAATTATGTAGCAAAGTACTCGTCATTAGTTTCATTAAATGAATATGAAGAACTTTCAATAGACTGCAAACACAATTAATACGGACACATTTTGTTTACACTCTGACGTAGATTTGTGTCTATACCAAATTATTAAAGAACGAGTGCTGTATAATGCTTTTTAAATTTATTTTTAAACTGTTGCAACTAATGTCAACTAATTACTCATTAGAATATTTTTCTAACTGATATTTATTTTATTCATGATTAGCTCAAATTGTTCTCATAAAGAAATTATATTAAATCATTCCATTACTTAAAAATCACTGAACTTTCTATTCAAAAGCTTTTTTTTTAAGATTACTTTTAACCCGCTTATAGATTATTGAAATCATTTTCAAGAGATCTTAAGAAGTTCTAAATCGATTCTCCCGTGGGATATCACGTTCAATATCACATAACTTTTGTTATTCAAACAAGTCGTGGATTCGTCTTTTCAATTTAAAAATACTCTTTGAAAAAGTTGGAAAAATCGTATTACATATATCTTGTAAGTTTATTTTTTTCAACAAAAGTGAAAGAACTTTAAAACTGTAACACTGAATGTAGTAAGCGTGTGCGTGCAGACAAGTAAAAATTTTTTATTTTTTATTTCTTTATTTTATTTTTATTTTAAATTATTTATTTAAAAATTTATTACCAAGTTTCTCTTCAAATAATATTCTTTCCATTATTGATGTTCCTTTGGAATAAAATACCATGCTTTTTATGGTCTACTTTAGTACGTGCATCTTTTTTTCCGCGTGGAAAGCCTCTCCCTTTTCTTAAAATTGAATATTCATTTTCGTATTCATAATAAAAAAAAAAGTAAATACAAAATAAAAGACAAACTCTCGTAACTTGTACTGGTTATCATTATACACTAAACATTACCCTCATTAATATTTCTTTCTCGTCATATTTCAGCAAGATAATAATGCACAGTAAATTAAAGCCTATAGGGCATAAAACTATAAATATAAAACAAAAAGTGGATTACGTCAGATCACTAGTAGGTTTTTGACTCCAACGATCGATGCACCAGATTCTGGTGCAGGATTCCGAATTCTCACGATGTGTCCAGAATCGTTGAATACAATTTTATTACTTCTGTCCTGGATATTTGTTAATTCTAAAAATTTTCTCCAAGATTAAAAAAAAATAAGATTATATCACATCTAAGTTTATGAATAATGAAGAACTCGTTTCTTTTTAATGTTATAAATCTTAACATGAAAAGTAGGAAATTTTTGTTGATATCAATAGGTAAGATAAGAAATTGAACAATTTCTTTGATTCAATGGACTTCTCAGAAGGAAGAAAAGTATGTGTTCTTTTCAAAAGCTAAAATTATATGTTGCCTGAATACATGGTCTTAATTTCTTAGGAAATTTTCTGGATTGGCTTAGGTTAGTTTCGAGAATATTGTGGTAATTTTATCTGTAAATGACTGAGCTATGAATACCTTTATTAGCTAAATTGTGTGCCCTGATTTTTAATAGAGAAGAAGATATTTTGACGTAATATATGCTGAATCAACGAAGAGACGAACAAGCGCAAATTGAGTTATTCTCGTTCTCGCGGTAAAACGGTCATATATCGACGTAAATTCTTAAATTGATCCATATGAGAGGTCATGTGAATACGAATTACTGTAAATATATTAATTTTCCTGAAAATTGAACATATATATTATATGTGTGTGTGTGTTTTACATATACGAAATGAATCCATTATGCATCAAAAAAGACTTACAATTAATTACTAAGGCCCTTTGAGATAATCGAATAGATAATCCACTTATAATCTATGAATTAATAAACAATCTATTAACCCTTCCCATTTTTTATTCAATAACTTTGGCAACGATTGATCGAATTATTCAATTTATACAGCGGATTGTTTATTCCCTCAAAGCGATATCTTGCTTACATAATGAATGGCTATATGCGTGGTTATGAAATACGTATTGATACGTGCTCGACACGAGCCTTTGAAAATGCAAGTTACGTAGACACCAAAATCAATTTTACAATAAACTAATGATGTATTGTATTCAATGTCCGAATGTTATAAAAAAATATGTCACAATGCCCCGGGGAACAAAACATTTATATAAATAATGAAAAAGTTCTGAATATAAATCGAATTGCTCGAAATCGGCACCCGTTTTGATTATACTTTAGATTCTCTTGGGATTTTATTTATAGAGGTACACTATTCCCCTCTTCATCTCTTTCAATAAATTGGTAATCAAAACTTTTTTCATCAGTCCTTGCTAAATTTCAGGTAGCAAACTTGTTTCCTCGGGCATGTTTGCAAATTATAAATGATCAGTATCGATCAGAATCGTATAGTTATGTACTGGTAAAACGAGTTTCGATCCAGTTGTACTTGAAAGAATGTGTAGAGTAGAGTTTACGCCCACCTGGTAAATGTAATGCTCCTTTGTGCATCTGTACATTTACCCCAACAAATACTTACCCCACAAAGTCTTCTTTGTGAATATGTACTCTTCACTATTATACAGACATTTTGAAAACATTTGTCTATTGAAAATTTCTGTGACATGTAATTAACGATACATACAGAATGTATAATTCGATTCCAGATCAAACTCAGGAAGAAGAAATATTAAAAATCTACTAAATAAGGAAACATTTTTAGATTTATTTACATTAGTATTTTGTACAAGATTATAGAATCAAGTATTTCCGTACAGCTTATATTTTGCGAGCTACTGTTGTGTCAGAAATCCTAGTTCTATTTAAATTGATATCAACAATTACGCAGCTTGTGTTGTAATTAGGATCCGTCGAAAGTTATATGATGGTACGCAATTCATTAATAAGTTCTTCATTTAGATTTCAGAGCACGTTTCACGCTTTATATATAACTATGCGAGAACTATATTCTATTTACATATGAGACATACATATTACCTAAAGTTAATCTGGACATTCTATTGTAATTGATGATGTAAATATAATTTTAACTACGATTATCTCTAAACTCTAGTTATCAGAATATTTATTTAATTAAGACTAATTTAGGAGTAACATGTGTATAAAATTTTATGAATTAATTTTGACAAAATCTTTTTTTAAAGATAGTAGTTGGTAGTTGTTGGTATATATGCCAGTAACCTAGGCCCTTTTCATTTGAATGTACGCAATTAATATTTGTGCTCGATGGAGTGTGGTTATCGTAAAGGTCATGCTTATCATGAAATAAATGGATTTGTTCAAGTACAGGCTTTCCCCCTCATGGAATATCTTTTGTTTCCCAGACATTGTAGAGAAACAGAACTCTGCTCAAATGTAGTGCTGTTGCGGAAGTAAATAGAATAAATATTTTTTTTATTTAGCACCAACAACCTCGCCAACAACCTTAAAAAATTAACATGCTGATATAAACAAATTTTTTAATTACATATTTTGTAGTTGCTTTGTTTTTGTCTACATGCAGTCTAATAGATATAATAGACAAAGCTCGTGGATGTAATAATTAAATCTATCGATTCTTGCGTAGCATCAGATTAACAAAGAATCACATCCATTAATTTAAGTTCATTCAATAACAGATAATTCCAATTAAAATGTCTACTTTATCTTTCTTTAACGTATATTTATGTCTTTATTTTAAGTTTGTATTTATGCATGTAAATTGTACTTTAATTATCATTAAGATTTGAAAAATGTTTAATGGGAAAGTGCGGCAAAATTGAAAGTAAAGCAATGCATTTTGAAGTCATTCTTCGTGTTTCGTCGATGAAAATTGGTTTTGTAATATGTATCTCACCAGTAGAGCCTGAGGCAATGCGATACAGCCGAGCTCTGGGTTCAAGATCGAACATACGAGTGATCTTGAGAATTTAATGCGAAACTACTGATTCAATGAACTCTAAATCCTTTTCCGCAATCAAGAACAAAAACAATGATACATAAAATTTACACATGCATTTTACAAATAAATAAATAGAACATTTTCGGCTTTGAAGTTGTTTCTGTAAAAAATAATGTAAGCCTGATTCCATTCTGGGAATGGAATGCATCTACCGCATTTACGCATCTACCGCAATTGAACCGCCGCATCGTAGAAAATGGGATATACAAATTTTTGGTCCGAGCGCAAACGGATCTTGACAGAGTGTAAAAATAAAAAATTTTAAAATATTTTTTGATATCATGAAACCAGAGAAATTACTTGAAATAAGTTTACAAAAATGAAAGTTCAAAGAAAATTTT
>JAUEJJ010000017.1:14349161-14365162 GCA_032164275.1 Synergus coniferae | reverse complement strand
TACACTCTCTCAGTGCAGAGCAGTTGCACTTACTCGGAGCAGGGGCAGAAAAGAGCAGATAACCGAATTCGCTATAAGTAAGGGTTTGGTAAGGGGCATGAAGTAGACAACGCCCACTCTAGGGAGGATATTCAGTGGTTGGCCTGTTGGTTTGTGTTGATTAAAGTGCAGTGTCGTTTGAAAATAGTACTAAAAAATATAAATATTATGCTTTGAAAATGAGGTTCGTTATTTTTTAGATACGTGAAATAATAATTGTCTATTCTATTATTTTCAAAAATTCTACTTTTCCTTCATAGAAATAATATTCATCTGATTCAGCATTTCCTTTCAAATAACGCGTGGCCCGCGCGGCTCATACGCGTTCTACTAGCCAATCCCGAGTTATCCACCGTTAGAGTGGGAGTAACTTCGTCCCTCCCGATATCAAAAGCCGATATATCAAGTTTACCCCCTCAACAAAGATGATACTTTGTGCTCTATCCCGTTAATTCTTACCATTCTTACATCCATGCCCAATTCATGACACACTCTCTCTAGACCCTCTATTCACTCAACTCTCAATAGGGCCAATAGGGCAACAAGTTTTTCCGGACAATTTCAAGTACGGCAACAAAATTTATTTCTCCTACAGCAACAAATTCCTAACCTACACTGACGTATGTATATGCGCATTGTGTCTTGCGTCACTTTAGAATTTTAAACTGCGCGCCAATAGCAACCAATCAGATGCCATAAGTAAGTTGCCACAATAGAAAGCATTTGTTGTCCTACTTGAGAGTTTCCTGTTTCCGTAAGCGAGATGTTGCCCTTAGTGAAATCGTAGGTGAAATTGCTGTACTTTATTTGGTGTTAGTTCACTTTGGTCAAAGACATATGTCTTTGCTTTGGTTCGCGTTTGCAGAGATGAGGAGGCGTTTGTCAGCATTTGTGCTCGAGACTTAAGGCGCATTCACATTCAATACCATCACTGTTTTCAATGCAACGACATCACTGAATCTCATCTCATTGGCCGGAACATTTTCAACAAACAATCATTTTTCGTCCTTCTGGACTAATTTAAATTTCCATCTATATGTATCTATAAATGCAACGCTTTCCTTTTGTTGATTGTTTCTGGTATGAGTACTAACAGTTTTCAGGCTGGCGCATTGTGTATCACGCTTTGACGATTGGCGTTTACAACAAACGTTTTTGTGTTTATTACAGTGTGATGTGATTTTTGAGCGTGCGGTTTTTATCGATTTGACGCGAAATTAAAAAATAAATCTTCTTGCGCACCTGATGCATGGTAGTTAACCTCATCTCAACGTAAACTCATTGTCCCGTCGTAACCAGAATGACGGTTGTGCAACTTGAAAAAATATATTTCTGTTCCTTCCACTAGCAGAAGTTGAGGAGTGACTTCAGTAACGTGAATGTAGTGCTGTAAACATTGCACTAATTAATAAGTAATCTGTGTACACTTCGGTTTTATTTTAAGTAATGAGCCTACCGCGAGTTTCTAGTTTCTCGAAGTAAATATTGTAAAAATGTCTTAATTAAGACCTTTTACCTTAATTTTTGTAGTGTTTGTACGGTTGTTTTATTAACGGTTTACTCTTGGTAGAACGAGGTTAGAATCGTAGCGGAGGGTTTCCAAGTGAATTGTAGTGAATTCTTCTCCCTCTCCCCCGGTAGCAACAATAAGGATTATTTTTTTGATAACAGCGTCGTGTACGCTCTAATTAAGTCGAATCAGAAAAGAATTTTGATTATAAAAAGGGAACCAAACGAATGAAATTATTTTCATACGGAAGTGTTAGTATGGTTGCTGCGTGAAAAAAATTATGTGATCGACGGTCATTATGGCGGCACCCATGTTAAAGTGGAAGCGGATCACAAATCCTGCCGGGCCCCAACCAAGACCGCGTCATGGGCATAGAGCGGTTGCTATCAAGGACCTGATGGTGGTTTTTGGCGGCGGCAATGAAGGAATTGTCGATGAGCTTCATGTCTACAACACAGGTAAATATTCTTAGAAGTCAAGTTTTTAGCGCGCATCTTTAGAGCAATTCCCGCGATCCAATATGGCGGCTGGGGTTGACAAGGCTATCACCGGCTGTACCCGGCGAAAACAGCTCATAGTTTTTTCTCTTTAATTTAGTTTACATAGTCAGTAAATCGTCTGACTCTCCTTTTATTCTAGGATTCTTTTTCTCTCATTTTCGCATTGTTTTGTAAGCATATTTGCAGACATATATGCGGCTACCTGACATTTTGCATGTTTATACGTACGGGAGCGGCCATTGCAGCAGTTTCTTCCCACTCTGCCCGCTGCCGCCATGCAACGCGCTGCAACGCGCGGCGTTCCCTCTACATATCTATAAATTTAATACATATATAGGCATATAGCAATAGCAAACAATAACATGCATATTCCATATCTGAAATCTGAATTTTGACAATGGCCAAACCACGCTAAAAGCAGCTAAAAGTAGCAGTTCTTCGATCACTACTGTTAAGCAGCGCTGGACGCAATTAATTCTTGGATGGGTGCAGTGGCGGATTTACCCATAGGCTGAGTAGGCTGGAGCCTGAGGCGGCAAATTTCGGACAAAAGTTTTAATTAATATAATTGAGAACTCGGGTATCGAATTATAAAGATCGGTAGGGGCAGCAAAGTTTGAATAGCCTACTGGAGGCAAATGTGCAAATCCGCCACTGGATGGGTGACTGCTTAGGAGTACCGTGTGCTGTTGTCATCCTTACTTTATTTTCTTTTCCTTGATCATGGCCGTATGTACAAAGCTTTTAGAAGCAGGACCTGTTACCGTGTAGTTGTTTGGCAGTTGACTATTCACTGCTTGTAATTTTTATGCAGTCATTTTGTATTATGATTGATACACCAAGTAGATCAAAAAGGTCGATAAAAGATGATTTTTTAATTGATTTTCAATAGGCTTCATAACCTAAAAATTAGGATTCATAGCATAGATTTATTTCAGAGGATTTTTAAAAAATTTATTCACTTTATTTTGTAAGAATTTTAGAATTCTGAATAAATGAATTAAAATAAAGAAGTAAGCAAGCATCGTAGCAGCCTTAATTCTTTTAATAATTAATCAACGATTTTTACGTTTTTTTTTCAGTATTCTGTTTTTAATCACTTGACTTTAGATGTGCAGAGATGAGTACATTTTTAGTTGCACTATAAAACCAAAATAATATTATGGACGTTTGCCAGAAATTATACACTCTTTCATGTCGTGAATAAAAAATTATCAATTTAAACATTTAAAGTTTAAAAAAAAATATCTTTAATGGCATGTGATACTTTACCATAAGAGCAATTTAATTTTCCCAATTTTACGCTCGCAATAATAAATATTTTTATCTAAACTAGGCCATTTATCTCGGTCTTTACGATACAGAATTAAGTGGCCTAGTTTTAGCGAAAAATATTTATTATTGCGAGTGTAAAGTTGGAGAAACTGAAAAACTGCTCTTATGGTAATTATTACCACATGTCCTTAATGTCGAATTTTTCAATTTTAATGTGTTAAAAAAATTATCAAATCATATTTAAATTCTGTAACCTATATTTTGCACAATTTTCCTTGGATATATGTATTTGATCAATTTCTGGAGTAAAACTGTTTACATCTCTGAATTCTCAAAGCTGTAAACGACTTCAGTTTTTTGTTCTCTATTTATTTTCTCTTGCTGTAGCCAGAATGTCTCATTGTCTGTGATACATATAAATATAAAATTATTTTTTTTTTTTTTTAGCAACAAACCAATGGTTCGTCCCATCAACGAAGGGAGATATTCCACCCGGTTGTGCAGCCTACGGATTCGTTGTGGATGGTACTCGAATCCTGGTCTTTGGTGGAATGGTAGAATATGGAAAGTACTCAAATGAGCTTTACGAGCTTCAAGCAAGTAGATGGGAATGGAAAAGGCTAAAACCAAGACCTCCGAAAAACGACAGTTGTCCATGTCCAAGGCTTGGTCACAGCTTCACTCTTATTGGTAACAAAGTCTTCCTCTTTGGAGGGTTAGCAAATGACAGCGACGACCCGAAAAATAATATACCAAGATACTTGAACGACCTATACACCTTGGAACTTCTTCCTAATGGCCTTACAGCCTGGGAAGTGCCTCAAACATATGGTCACTCTCCTCCACCAAGAGAATCACATACAGGTGTAGCATACACTGATCAAAAGACTGGAAAGTCTTGTCTTGTTGTCTATGGAGGGATGAGTGGCTGCCGATTAGGAGATTTATGGTTTCTTGATGTCGACTCGATGACTTGGAACAAACCAATAGTCCACGGACCTACTCCATTGCCTCGATCGTTGCACACCGCTACGCTGATTGGCCACCGCATGTACGTTTTCGGTGGATGGGTTCCTCTCGTCGTTGACGATGTTAAAGTCGCAACACACGAGAAAGAATGGAAGTGTACGAGCACTCTCGCGTGTTTAAATTTAGGTAAGATATTTTTTGTACTTTTCTAAAGTACACTTTAAACAAGGGAAAGACTTAGACGAATATATAATTTTTTTTCTCACTTTGGCGTGTCTTTAACCTTGTTATTTTAATTTACAGAAACGTTAACCTGGGAACAACTGACTGTAGATTCACTGGAAGAGAATGTTCCTCGTGCTCGTGCAGGGCACTGTGCCGTAGGAGTTCACAGTAGACTTTACGTATGGTCCGGACGAGACGGTTATCGTAAAGCTTGGAACAATCAGGTAAAATTTTCTAACAATCGGTTTACATTTACAGATTTGATCTGATACAAAATTCTGATTATCTCTAATCACCTTTGATCTTTTGATTCTAGGTCTGTTGCAAAGATTTGTGGTACCTTGAAGTAAGCAAACCACCAGCCCCTTCTCGAGTGCAACTCGTCAGAGCTTCTACTCAATCCCTAGAAGTCAGTTGGGTCGCTACGCCATCAGCACAGCATTATGTTTTACAAATACAAAAGTACGATATGCCACCTACCAGCAGCGCTTACCCAGCTGCAACCCCGGCAGCAACTCCAACAACCGTAACTGCCCCATCAGTTCCAGTGGCTCCAGCTCCACTTGCTACAATGGCCCCTCTTCCAACCGCACCTGCTGCCATTAAAACGAATCTGACACAGGCACCTATTCGAGTTCAAACTCCAGTCCAATCCTCTGCTCAAAAGATAATAACATCTTCGGTCATCACCAAGCCATCTAACATAATGACTCCCAGAGCTGCTACAAATGTCATTCGAATCCGTTCACCAATCGTGACCTCAATTGCAGCAACAACGGAACAAACGCCACCTGTGAATACTTCGAACACTGGACAAACTCCATCTGCTATGCTGCAGACTTTGGCTGCAGCAGCTGCGTCTTCTCCAAAAATAAGCATGAACAGCGTTCCGGTTTTACAACAAGGTGCAGCCAACGCTATTAGAATGAAAGGGATGCAACCTGGACAGCAAATTCGCTTCGCTGCTCCTGGTGCGACTGTTTTGCGCACCGCCTCTCCTCAGCAAAGTAAACAAATCATCCTTCAAAAACCTGGTCAGAATTTAACAGGTCAACCGCAGATTGTTCACCTTCTCAAAACTGGACAAGGGATGGTGACAATGCCGAAAGTTAGTTTAATTCCTGGAAAAACTGTTCAGACTACTGGGGCGAAACCCTTAAGTCAAGGACCTACAATATTGAGACTCGTGAATCCGAATACCGTCGCTGGGTCAAAGATCTTAACGACAATGAAGACGTCTGGCATCGTGGCAATGAGTAAAGGACAGAATATTGCTGGAAAACAGACCATAATGATCACCAAACCAGGAGGTAATGGTGGACTCGTCGGAAGAACTAATCAAATCATAGTCGTCACGACGGGATCTGGATTGAGAGCTGTACAAGCTGTGACCACTTCGCAAGCTGGTGCTGTAGGCACTCTTACAACTCCTGTTAATGTTTTACCACTCTCTGCTGCAAATCACGTTACGAATCAGCAGGGTGTAAAAATGATCGTGGTTTCTTCGGGTGCTATGGGTGGAGGAACCACTGGCAAACCGATAACTATCACTGTACCAGGACAGGGAGGAATTCCAAAGACGGTCACTATCGCTGCAAAGGGTTCACAGCAAACCATCTTCAATCCCAACAAAAGTCAAATTGTTACGGTTCCGCAGATGCAGAAGAATGCTGTAAGTGTCCTTCTTTTGTGTGCTTTGATTTTGAACCAGGTGCTGTTATTGTTCAAAGAACAGTTACTTTAGGGTGTTATTTATTTTAGGAGTCTGTCACCGTTGCTGGAAAACCTGTAACGTTACAAATGTCTGGAGGAATTGGTTCAAAAACCGTCACTCTGGTTCCAACAAGCAGTTCCATTGTCACTACTTCTGGTTCTTCAGATTCCATTGATGCAAGCAAAATGCCGTTTATTCCCTTACAGAAACAACCATCTGCTTCACTAGGTATTTATTTCGAAAAAAATTAGGCTCAGTCGAGTATCTCAAATACTTAAAAATTCAACTTAATCAATTTAATTATCTTTAAATAATTTCAGCTACGACATCAGATGGACCAGCAACAACAGACGCAGCCTTAGCAGCTCTGGCAGCTGAAGCTGGTTTGATAGATCCAGTTCAGGAGCCATCGGGTGGGATATCCTTTATGGTTGCAACCCAGGACCCTGCTGGAAGAGATGAAAAAGCTGAAGATGGTTGCAACGGAAATGAAGGAGCAGCTCTAGTTTCTCAATTGGGAGCCGGTGAATCCATGCAGGTTGACGGTGAAGGCAATTTTGTAATTCCACAAGTTGATGGCCCTGCAGATATATTTTTATCTGAAGATGAAAACAAAGCCGCGGATTCTGAAGGAGAACCTGTCGTAGAAAATTCAGAAGATCCTCCTGCAGAAGAAGAGTCTCAAGATATGGAACAGGAAGCGGGACCTGCTAGCTCGGATGAAACTTCTCAAGTGGAAGAATCATCAACGAAAGAGACTGAAACTTCTTTGTCCGAATCTGCAACTGTTAATATAGACTTAGATGCTAATATACCTACCGACTCCAACGTAGAACCAGAAAATGTAGCACAACAAGAAGCTAGTTTTAGCGAAGCAGCTGCTGAAGGAACGAGTGAACCCGAACCACCTAGTGAAAGTGACATGCAGGTTGATACTGATCCTCTTACTGTGGAAGAAGCTACAAAGTCTGAAGCTTCTATAAGTTCTGCTGCAGCAGAAACTGAATCAATTCCAGATGTTTTGGAAGCCTCGAGTTCAAAGGAAGTTGAAGGTAAGGAGGAATTGAGAGAGGAATCTAAAGAAGATGACAAGGATGATCAAATGGACGATGTCGATCTAGAATTAAAACTTCCGAAAGATGATTCTGAATTAGAAGACGAAATTCCTGTAGCGGAAACAAAAGAAGATAAAGGACCTGAAGAAAACAACGAACTTGAGAAAGAAGTAGAGAAAGCTAGTGAATCTCCAGCAGACGTTGAACAAAGTGAAGCTGTGAAAGTTGAAAAACAACCGGATATGAGCGAACCGATGGTTACGGATTCGTCTTTACCTACTCCTGAGGCAATTGACAATCTTAAAGAATCCTCCTCTAAATTGGTGTCACAAAAGGAAACAACTAAACAAGTACTACAAGTCAAAGAGCCAGAAGTTCCGTTACCGACGTTAAAGAGGAAGGAAGAGGAACCAGTGGTTTCACATACAAAGCTGGATACTGTTATTAAAATTGAACCAAAAGAAGTCGTACATATTAAAAAGGAAGTTATGAAAACAGAAAAACTCGAATCAGAGGCAAATGATGACTCAGCTGCATTAACTACTTTGGCTACTGCGGCTCTGGGATCGACTGAACAACCTGTTAACGTAAAACCAGAACTGGTAAGAATCTATACAAATTCAATTCAGCTCTTTCTACCCCATTTCTGAACATTGCATTATTTTTACATGATCATGAGCATTTAAAGCACTAATTCATCACCCAATTTTTTTCAGAATGAAGAGAAGAAAAAGGAAGTACAGTGGTACGATGTTGCAATAGTTAAAGGCACAAACTTCACAGTTCAACATTATTATTATCCATCCGATGAAACATTGGATAAAACAACGGAGTTAACGACAGACATTTTTAAAAATAAAGTTAAGATACCTTTGGAACCTGGTACCGCTTACAAATTTCGTGTTGCCGCAGTAAATGGCTGTGGTCGCAGTCCCTGGAGTGAGGTACGTACAATAAATTTGAACTGAAAACATTAAAAAGGGAATATTTTTAAAAACACCTTTATTTTTGAACATTTTTTATTGCAGGTGTCTGCGTTTAAAACGTGTCTTCCTGGATTCCCTGGGGCTCCTAGTGCTATCAAAATCTCGAAATCGGCTGAGGGTGCTCAACTTTCTTGGGAACCTCCACCTAGTAACTTGGGACCGATACTGGAGTACTCTGTCTATTTGGCAGTGCGAAGTGCTAGCGCTGCAGCTAACTCGGGAGAAGCAACGACTGTGGCAACGACACCTACGCAGTTAGCTTTCATAAGAGTTTATTGTGGACCCACCAACGCTTGTTCAGTACCAAATAGTTCCCTGAGTGCAGCTCATGTTGATACTACAACTAAGCCAGCCATTATCTTTAGAATAGCTGCCAGAAACGATAAAGGTTACGGACCTGCGACGCAAGTCAGGTGGCTTCAAGGTAAGAATATAGAAAACAAGTTCTAAGTTTTAATTTTTATTTATAATTTTTCAAGGATTCAAAATTGCAAAAGCTTTCTCTAATTTTATTTTTCATTTTAAGAGGCTATTTAAATTTAATTGAATTGAAAATTATACAAATGTTGTTAAAATATCAATAGTATATTAATTTCTTATTTTTAAATGCTTATATCAAAGTTTTTTCAGATCCCGCTACACAAGGGAAAAGTAATCCGCAACTAAAGAGGCCTGTAACGGAAAATCGACCGCCGGCAGGATCGCCGCTGAAGAAAGTGAAGCCAGAGATCACGGGTGACAACTTTTCGTGAGCTATTTTTGTCTCGTTGAATTAATTAAGACCACTTTTTGCAATGAAATTTTCGCTAGTATCGAACCGAAAAATGACTGAATTGATATTCTCTTTAGTCCGGTACTAGACGAAATGAGGAAGCGAGAGCACAGAAGTGGTACTTGAGGCGTTAAAAGGTAGACGTTCTCACATTGTGGTGCATTAACAATGCAATTTGATGCCACGAAAATAAATTTGCCTGATAAAGTCTTTATTAAAAGATGGACTGGTATATATTTTCGAGCATCACAGACGTTGAAGCAAATAATCTTCAGTATGGGAATCTTATATTATTCAGTTATTTTATCTCATATTTTTTCTTGCAGAATCAGAGCACAAATACTTACATGTAAAAGAAAGTCACTGCACTGTTAATAAATAAAAAAAAGTGTTATTCTGCTGCAGAAGACCTAAAAAGTAAAATTACGTTTTAAAAGGAAAGAGTTTATACGTCAAACCTGATTTCATTGTGCTTCTCGTTGCTTAATACGGTAAAATATTTAAACTGAAATTCTGCTTTGTCTTTATATCAAGTAAATTCTTTCAAGTGTAGAACGCTTTAAAATTATTTGTCATATTCTTTGGTTTTTGAAACGAAATTTATCTTACAACAAAAGTGCTAGTGCTGTTTAGAATTTTGAATTAAGACAACTTTCCATCAACTTATTTCTCAAGTGATTTATTATTAAGTTCAACTGAGACAATGGCAATATTGTATAAAAAGAATTTTACAGTGATTTTATAACACAATCTTGGTATTTGATTTTTCAAAAACGTTTAGAGTTCGATGTTAATTATACTGAGAGAGCCATTCGTTCAGAATTGTTAATCTGTAACATAAAGTCGGTTTGAAACGTCGTCCGTTTTTACATCTTAAAACTCTACTAACTTCAAAATGAGTGAAATACAGATGATATTCATAATTTTTATGGCTTGTACTCAGAATGACAATTGTAAAAAGAAACCTTGTAAAAGTCTTACCTTCTTTCCAAACAGCCTTTCTGTTTCAGTGAATGCGTATATAAAATTAGAATTGAGAATAGGATTCGAGTTGAGTCTTCTCTACGCTGCGTTTAGAATAATATGTATTACATAAATTAAATATTTGTGTACATTCAACATTCACGAGAAATTAAATTATTTCTGCGCCTTAACGCAGCGTAGAAATGAGTTTACTTAAAAAAAAAAAACTGACTTCTGTTTTCTTCTCCTTTTTAAATTATTCTCCTTTTTTTTTTTAATTAGAAAAAATATTATGAAATTGCTTTTAACTTTTCGTTAAAATTTCCTATGTTTTCATAATATAAATAATAATTTTATTTAGTATAAATAATTTCGTGTTTTATCGTCAAATATGTAACGTTAACTTGAAAAAATATTACGTTAATGAAGATTTTATTGTGTAAGTAATTCTCAACTTGAAAAATCTAACATAAGTTTATCTTTTTTTTTTTGTATAAGTATTTTTTTATTAAGACATTAAAAGGATATTTGATATAAATCATTCATGATTGAAGAAGAAGGGAGTCGTTCTTTCATCAATTCCAATGGAAAAAGTTGATTCGTAACACACTGTAATGTACGTGTGCAACATTTGGGATTGTACTAACTTACAGTCACTAAATACTGTTAGGAAGTGGCGCTTATACATATATATATTGAGGTGTAAGTAAAAAGGGCAAATCTGGTTTCATGCGGCAGAAATCATTACGTGATAATATTTGTATGACGGTAATTATTATACAGGTCAGAGAATCAATATTTTGTGTAAATTACCCTTTGTTTTAATCCCAATCCTGCCAATTTGGAGGTTTTCCTTATAAATAACGATAAATTATGTCTTTAATTAGTTGCTCAAATTATAAAATTATTTTAAATGTATCACTATCCAAGGATCTTTAATTGGATAATTTTTTTAGGGTTTAAGAATGGACAATAATCAAGGTTTAAAAACTATAAGCCTTTAATAAGAAGATTATTTGGATTCAAGACGTTACATTTAGGAATGCAAATAGATAGGTATTATTACTACAATAGAATAATAAAACTTTAAGCTAGGTCAATCACACACAGAGTTCAATATTTAGATTGTGATTTTATATAACTTTAGATACAACAGATCAGAAGTTCCTATTAATTTGCAAATAATGCAGTGAAATGCATAATCGATTTGCCTTCTGTAATGCCAGGGTCCCGATCCACTTGATAACAAGCATACTTCCACTTAACAAACATTGTGATCCAACACATTTGTTGCAACGAGACTGAAAAAGAAATTAATTTCCTATTAGTCAAATTTTCTTTTCCTTGGAAAATAATTATAAAAAGGAAAATACAGTATAATTAATAAATCCATAACTAATTTGATATAGAGAAACGAGTTTTTGTTGAATTCGAATATTGTCTGAATATTATCTAACAATTTCATAAGATACAAAATAATTTATTTCGAATTTGTAATCTAATTAAAAATTGATTTCCGTTTTCTTACACGTATTTCGTTATCCTTTAGCAACACCGACCAAAGCTGGCCTCACTATTCTTTCGTGAAGTTTGTAGCCCACTTTGGAAACTACAACTACCGTTCCTGGTTTCTTGCCTTCAACTTCCTATTTTGGAAAAAATTTTAGTTTGATTTGGAATTTGCATTAATTATTCCAATTGAACCGCCGCATCGTAGAACGGCATATAAAATTTTTTGGTCCAAGCGCAAAAGGGTCTTAACAATGTAAAAATTTAAAATTTAAAAATATTTTTTGATATTATGAAAGCAGAGGAATTTTTAAATAAATTTACAAAAATGAAAGTTCAAAGAAAATTTTTAAAGAGATGAAAAGTCATTGCGCTCCGGCCAATAAATTTTATATCGCGTTTTACGATGCGGCGGTTCAATTGTAAATGAGTATAAAGAAATTTACCTGTTGAAATAAAGCTTCATGCTGATTCGGATCAAACTTCTCATCGAGTGGATTCAAGGAAATAAGACCATGCTTCTTAAAAACCTGTTTGAAAGAAAAGTTGCGAAATTAGTTATGAAGTTCAGTCACTTATAATTTTTTTAAGCAAATGTTTTGTCGATTTGAGTGAGTTTTGACAAACTAATTCTTAAATTCACCTTATGTAATTGTGCTTCAGTCATGATTAAGCCCTCGTATAAACTTTTCAAATGTGGATTCTTCTCTGTTAACTGGTCTTTCGGTACGCTTTCAGTCGCTTTACCGAGAATATCAGCAACATCTAGTAAGTCTTTGCAAAATCCTTGAATGCCAAAGAGCTTGGCATCATCAATTTGCTTCATAAGTCTTACTCTAAGGTTTTCGCTATCTGCGAGTGCTCTCTTGTATTTGTCATTCAAGTTTGAATTTTGTTCCTTAAGTTCTGCTATTTCTTTATTCAAAAGCTGTATTTCTGATGCTAACTTCGTTTCATTTTCGGTAAGTTCTTGACTAGGAGGTGGTGTTTCTCCAGATTTGTGCTCTTCTGTTCTCGTGCCTTGTTGATATAGAGAAGATGAAAAAAAGGATCTAGATGAACTGCAAATTAATTTTTTTATCGTCAATGTAGGTATTTAAAATTTTTGAATTACAAATATTTAAATTTAGACTTTAAGGTGCAAATTTTCTAACTTTCGGAATGAATCTGTAAACAAGAGTTTATTTAGAATAAATTTTTTTTTAGTTTTTAATACGTAAGTAACCTCACGTGTTCTATAAAGAGCAGTGGTTCTGATGAAAAGAAATATTTCCTACGAGTATATAAAATACTTACCTAAAGACAACGTTTTTGCTGATTTGATATACATTATCAATTGTTAATCGACCAAATCTAATTGCCACCGGTAGAGCTGTAAATGCCATTTTTTTCTTTACAATTTTCAATCCAAAAAACTTGTACAAAATGATGAAACCAAAGAAGGAACCAGTGAAACCAGTGCTCCAAATTCGTGCTCTTTACTCAATTGTGCATGCGTCGCAGATGGCATCTGATTGGTTGCTATTGGCGCACAGTTTAAAACGCTAAAAAGTATTATTCAAGTGAGAGCCAAAGGACATTTTTTATTTACAGAATATAATTTTAATTGCTTATTACTTTTATCCAGATTCATTATAATTTCGATCTAATGAACATTTTTGTAAGTTGAAATGCCATTATTTATAATAATAATAATGTGTGTGTGTGTTTGTAGATTTTAAGTTTGTGTGCACGATAACTTTCGAAAGAATTGCCCGTTTGGATTGGCCTTTGGTATACTCTTTTAGTGACTTTTTTTCATATCGTGCATTGTTTGGCTTCAAATTGTCATTTTTTTTTGTTTTTTTGAATTTTCGAAATGTCATAAGTCTGACAAGTATTTTTTTATCGAAAAAAGTCATAATAAGGATAAATTGTTCTACTTTTTGAGCACTACGAACGCCTATACATAGAATTTGTAAATTAAAAAAAAAGTGGTTTAAAAAATTTTCAAAATGCTCCAACTTTTTGAATTTTTATCCAAAATGGCTGGCTAAGGAACTTGACCTTCATTTTAGAAGAGTATACCAAAGCACCAAAGCAGATAAAGAGTATACCAATTGGTCCATTCTTTCGAAAATTATCGTGCACACAAACTAAAAATCTATAGTCAGGTTGGGTTGGGTTGGGTTGGGTTGGGTGCCCCCGGCCCCCCGGCCCCCGCTGGCCATTTGTGATTTGAGTGCTTTGTGGTGCTTTGAGAGTGTGAGAGTTTGAGTCGTTTGAGTGTAATGTGTATTCAAGTGTATTGTAATAATATCTTTGCCTTCTTATTTTTCCTTTATCTTCTTTAAATCAATTTACAATTAAGCTAAGAAATATTGATTAATTCAGTTTGAATTCGGCATGCGTGTCATCAGAATTAATTCCAAAAATGTAGTTTACATAATTCTAGCAATTTTATCAACCTCTGTCAAAGAAGCGCGTATGGGTTACGGTAATTATTATACATTATTTACAACAAAAATTCAAAATGATGAGTAATTAATATCAAAATTATGAATCTATGAAATAACTAAATCTTATTGTTGCAGAAAGTATAGCAAGTTATGCTTTACGAGACGCAAATACAAATTCTACACCAGCATATAATAATAAAAAGGTCAGTAGTCGTATTGTCATTTCACATTTGGGTATTTTTAATATTGAACTTTTTAAAATTATTATAATTTTCAAATTATATTTTAGGAAGAATCTGTGAATTTGTGTCCAACAGGAGCATTATGTTCAGAATTAGGTGGAGAATGTCTAAAATGCAATTTGAATCCAAATTGTGTTTATGGTGCTTCTTACAAAGTCAACTGTACTGTATTAGACCAAGTTGATTGCATAGTAAGTATACATATTCATTTATAAAAATAATGTCTGTCCACTCTTTTGAAAATACAAAAAATCTTTTGATTTTATTTATTTTAGGGTGAACCATCCTTTGAAAAAACGTTTATTTGTCGATACTGCTATCAGACAGAACACTGGGAACATCAGTGCCATCAAAAAAATTCATGTAGTTCCGTTGCTTCACCACAGCAATATTATCGGTTAGTAAATCATTCAATTTATTCATAAATTTGAGTTTTACTCTTTTTTTCGTTTACTCTTAAGATTCTCAATTACATACATTCAAAAATGTTTGCTTTACAGGACAAACTGTACAGTTAATAGTGACGTAATATGTTTGGGCAGGAGAAATTTTTTAAAAAATCTACCATGCAATTGGACAGGTGGATATCGATGGTCCACCGCTCTTATCTTAAGTGTAACCCTGGGAGGTTTTGGAGCTGATAGGTAATTCCTTACTTTACAATGAACTAAATCATAAATATATATTTTTTATTCGATCTAATATTTTTTATATTTAACTTATTTATTTGTTTTGCTTCAAAACCCAGGTTTTACTTAGGACATTGGCAAGAAGGAATTGGGAAGTTATTTAGCTTCGGAGGATTGGGAGTTTGGACTTTAATTGATGTACTGCTCATCTCCATGAGGTACCTAGGACCAGCAGATGGATCCTTGTATATTTGATGCGGTATAATTTTACTTTTGAAAATAAACTTCGTCTAAGTCAAAAGCGAAGAAACACTTATATAAGATGATAGTTTTAACAACTGTAATAAACTCCTGTTTATTTTCTCTAAGAAATAAGAACACATGACATAATGTTCCTTGTCAAACTTATATATCCAAGTTTAACGCTAAATTATTGACAAGGTATTGTAAATATTTAAACAAAAATTAGTTCCCTGAATTTTCATTGTTAAAAAAATGTAATTGTAGGGTAGAAGTTATAGGAGTTATAATGATGTATTTTGAAATTATTGTACAATATAAAATTTTGGATATTTAATTTTTCTTTTAACCTTTTATATTTCTGGTATCCCTCCTCAGTGCTCGTAAAATTGGCGCTAAAATCATTACTTTCAAGCCATTCATGTAAAATTTCATGAAACTTTAGTCCAATGAAAAGTTTCACGAAACTTTCAAGGTTTCGTGAAACATTTCAATATTTCAAAGATGGCAGCGGGAAAATTCAAATTGTATATAATGATAACGTTGGCAGACGTTGGGTAACGAATGATAATGAAAATTAAAGTACATGAAGCTTTGACTTTGCCGTTGAAACATTTGAAAGTTTCAACGTTTCATTGCTCACAACCCATGAATGTAAGAATTAATGGGATGGAGCATGAAGTCCCAATTTATAAAAAAGATAATAATATCTTTGCTTTATGTGAGGGGGTAAACTTTATAAATACCTTGGTCTGCCTAGGGAGGGACGAAAAGTAGACTATTTGCAAATAATAGAATAGACAATTATTATTTCACGTAAAAAATAACGAACCTCTTTTTCAAAACATCATATTTATATTTTTACTACTATTTTCAAACGACACTGCACTTTAACCAACACAAACCAACAGGCCAATCACTGAATGTCCACCATA
>JAUEJJ010000017.1:14339053-14349061 GCA_032164275.1 Synergus coniferae | reverse complement strand
TAACCAATCAGATGTCGAGAGCTCAACGCATGCGCAGTTGAGTAAGTTAAGATACGAGAGAGTTGCAGTTAAGATTGAGAGATTAAATAGTTAAGATTTGGGAGAAATTAAGATTTGAGAGATTTGAGTGTATTTCTTACATCCATGATCTGAAAAGGCAACAAGTTTTGCCGAGAGCAGCTCAATAGCGGCAACAAAATTCCATTTCACAAACGGCAACAATTCCTAACCTATACTGACGTACGTACATGCGCATTGCGTACTACGTTTTAGAATTTTAAACTGCGCGCCAATAGCAACCAATCAGATGCTATAAGTATGTTGCCAAAAGGGAAAGAATTTGTTGCCATTCAGGAACAGACGTTCTTGCCTTTATTGAGATGTTGTCGTATGGGGTGTTGACGTTCACGAGCGTCAAGTGTTCAACGCTTAATTGCTTACCAAGCTTGCTTAACCTGTTTTGACACTTCCTGACACGATGGCACTTCCACAAGTACATAAAGTCATCCACTAAAATTGTCATCGAAAGCAGTAAATAACGCTTATTTTCAGTTATTAAGTAGATTCGTATTTAGAAAACTCTTTGTGGATATTGATTTAACTCCTGAAGAGTGAATTTAAAAAAATGTTGACCAAATTTGAGACAAAATCTGCTCGAGTTAAAGGACTCTCCTTTCATCCAAAACGCCCATGGGTTCTTGCCAGGTAAATAATGATTTTTTACTATAAATTTTACTCTAGATTTTTTAAAATTCATTATAATGAATTGTATATGCTCACGAAACTCAGATATATTATCAAAAAGGTATGGATTGTAAGGAAGCTTATTATATTTTCCTTCCCTCTTTTTTTTTTTTTACTGAGAACCTGTGGTCCAATTTTGTATTTTAGTTAATAATTAATTGTATCATTTGTTTATTTATTGCAAAATAACGTTATTTAATGTTAATAGCTTGTTTCAAATCGCGAAATTACTCCAAAAGTTTCAGTTGCAGTAACATTTTTTGGAGTTAAATTAGAATCAAAAATCTGTCACGTAATGTGTTAAACTAATTTTTCTTATTAATTGTACTTTAATTCGATAAATACCAAAAAAGTTTAAATGAAAATGCAAACGTTTTCAGCAACTTTAATATTTTATTTTCCAAGTTTAAAGTAAAATAATAAAGTAAAGGAGAATCTTGTGCATTTAAACGTTTAGAACTTTAAACCTATTGAATTTTTAAGAAAGAAAACTTCATATTTTATTTTGTTGATGAAATAAAACAAATTTAATTTTGTTTTAGCTTACACAATGGCGTCATCCAACTGTGGGACTACCGAATGTGCACCCTCCTAGATAAATTCGACGAACACGATGGCCCAGTTCGTGGCATCTGTTTCCACAATCAACAGCCTCTCTTCGTATCCGGAGGCGACGACTACAAGATAAAAGTTTGGAACTACAAACAACGGAGATGTATTTTTACTCTCCTAGGTCACCTTGATTACATCCGAACAACAGTTTTTCACCACGAGTACCCATGGATCCTCAGTGCCTCGGACGATCAGACAATCCGGATTTGGAATTGGCAAAGTCGAACTTGCATCTGTGTCCTAACCGGACACAATCACTACGTCATGCAAGCTCAGTTCCACCCCTCAGAGGATATCATCGTCTCAGCTTCTCTCGATCAAACAGTTCGCGTCTGGGACATATCCGGACTACGAAAAAAGAACGTTGCACCTGGACCTGGAGGTCTTGAAGATCACTTAAAAAATCCTGGAGCAACTGATCTTTTTGGTCAAGCAGATGCTCTCGTTAAGCATGTGTTGGAAGGACACGATCGTGGAGTTAACTGGGCCAGTTTTCACCCGACGTTACCCTTGATAGTTTCTGGAGCAGACGATCGCCAGATAAAAATATGGAGAATGAACGACTTAAAAGCTTGGGAGGTCGACGTTTGTAGAGGACATTACAACAATGTTTCTTGCGTTTTATTCCATCCTAGACAGGATATTATTTTGTCCAACTCTGAGGATAAGAGTATCAGAGTTTGGGACATGACGAAACGAACTTGCTTGCACACTTTCAGGCGAGAACATGAGAGGTTCTGGGTCTTGGCTGCTCATCCTACTTTGAATTTATTTGCTGCTGGTCATGACTCAGGAATGATTATTTTCAAATTGGAAAGAGAACGCCCAGCTTATGCAGTGTGCGGAAACATTCTCTTCTATGTTAAGGAACGCTTTTTACGAAAATTGGATTTTACAACGTCGAAGGATGTTTCTATTATGCAAATTCGAGGAGGTGGAAAAACTCCTCCCTATAGTATGTCTTATAACCAGGCCGAGAATGCGGTGCTAATTTGCACGAGGCCTCCTTCTAATATTGAGAACAGCACTTATGATCTTTATACGATCCCACGGGATGGTGATTCGAGTTCGGATGCAGACACTAAAAGGGCTTCTGGAATCACTGCTATTTGGGTTGCTAGGAATCGATTTGCTGTTTTAGACAGAGCATATACTGTAAGTATAATTAATTCTTACTCCACACCCTCTAGTTAAATGATTAAAAACTAATTAAAATCGAATTACTATTTCTCTTGCAGCTTACCATCAAGAATCTGAAGAATGAGGTGACCAAGAAAGTCCAAATTCCAAATTGCGATGAGATCTTCTACGCTGGAACAGGAATGTTACTTTTACGAGACGCTGATCAAGTAATCCTCTTCGACGTTCAACAGAAAAGAACACTCGCAGAAGTGAAAATTTCCAAATGCAGATACGTAGTTTGGTCTGCCGATATGTCATATGTCGCACTCCTCGCAAAACATTCAGTCAACATCTGCAATCGTCGTCTCGAATCTCTCTGTTGTATCCACGAAAATACAAGAGTGAAATCTGGTTCCTGGGACGAATCTGGTGTATTTATTTACACTACGAGCAATCATATCAAGTATGCAATAAACAATGGAGATCATGGAATTATACGTACTTTGGATTTGCCAATTTATGTTACGAAAGTAAAGGGAAACCAAGTGTACTGTCTTGATCGGGAATGCCGCCCACGAATTTTGAGGATAGACCCGACAGAGTATAAATTCAAGCTAGCATTGATCAATAGAAAATACGAAGAAGTGTTGCATATGGTCCGTACAGCAAATCTCGTTGGACAATCGATCATTGCTTATCTTCAACAGAAAGGATATCCAGAAGTTGCTTTACATTTCGTTAAGGATGAAAAGACTAGGTTTGGTCTCGCTTTGGAATGTGGCAATATAGAGGTTGCACTCGAAGCTGCAAGATCGCTTGATCAAAAAGCTTGTTGGGAAAGTTTGGCTAATGCAGCTCTTCTTCAAGGAAATCACCAGGTAGTGGAAATGTGCTATCAGAGAACGAAGAATTTTGAGAAACTTGCTTTCCTTTATCTTATCACTGGCAATCTAGATAAGCTGAGGAAAATGACGAAGATTGCGGAAATACGAAAGGATGTTTCTGGACAGTATCAGGGAAGTCTTCTCCTAGGAGATATTTACGAGCGAGCCAAGATTCTGAAGGTAATAATAATGAACTGATAGCTTCTTCGCAGGAGGCTATGTTTTTTAATACCTTTTCGACTAAATTGTAATTTTTTTTTCAGAATTCTGGCCAATCATCTCTTGCATACGTCACAGAAAAAATCCACGATATTGCAAACGAAGAAGACGATGTGCAGTATGAATCGATGAAAGAAGAACTCACCGACCTTGAAGAAGGGGCAATTTACCTCTGCCCTCCAGTTCCTGTACAACAAGCAGAAAATAACTGGCCTTTATTAACAGTTTCCAAAGGATTCTTTGAAGGTGCCATGATGTCTCGAGGTAAGAGTCAAGTCTCCGCTGCGCTGGCTCCAGCTGAAGAAGACGAAAACGTCGTCGAGGGCTGGGGAAACGACGATGAACTTGGTATAGATGAAGAGGATGCCGAAGATGCTAAAAGCGCCAACGAAGGTGAAGAATCTGCAGGTTGGGAAGTTGAAGATGTGGATCTTCCTCCCGAACTTGAGGCTACGAACGCATCGACAGACGAAGGCTATTATGCTCCACCAACCAAAGGAGTTCCTCCAACTCAACACTGGGTCAATAATTCCAAACTCCCAGTTGATCACGTCCTTGCTGGTTCTTTCAAAAGTGCTTCTACTTTATTGTATGAACAAGTGGGAGTTGTGAACTTCGAACCCTATAAATCGCTTTTCATGGGCACTTTTGCTCGATCTCGTACCTCCTATTCTTTGCTTCCCAGTATGCCTTCACTTTACAACTATCCCTTGAGAAATTGGAAAGAAGCTACGCTTAAGACTGGGTTGCCAGCTATTGGTTTGAGACTCACGGATTTGGTCCAGAGACTTCAAGCATGTTACCAATTAACTACGGGTGGTAAATTTGTTGAAGCGACAGAAAAACTTCAAGGGATTCTTTTAAGTGTCCCCTTTTTGGTTGTGGATACGAGGCAAGATATTGCAGAAGCTCAGCAACTAATTCAGATTTGCAGGGAGTACATTCTGGGTTTGAAAATGGAAACTGAGAGGAAAAATTTGCCAAAAACTAGTATAGCAGAGCAGAAGCGAGTTTGCGAGATGGCTGCGTATTTTACTCATTGCAATCTACAACCTATCCATCAAATTTTGACTCTTCGCACTGCTGTAAATATGTTCTTCAAACTGAAGAATTACAAGACGGCTGCGTCTTTTGCAAGAAGGCTTCTGGAATTGGGACCGAGGCCGGAAGTCGCTCAACAAGTCAGGAAGATATTGCAGGTAGGTCTTATTATAAATGAAGTCTGGTTAGGAAATTCTGAAATTGAAACTTCGTAACATCCTTAACGTTTTCTTTGCATTTATTGTTTAGGCTTGTGATAAGAATCCAGTTGACGAGCACCAATTGGCGTATGACGAGCACAATCCGTTCACGCTCTGCGCTGGAACTTATACGCCAATTTACAGAGGAAGTCCAGAAACGAAATGTCCTTTATGTGGAGCAACTTATCAACCTCAATTCAATGATTTGCTCTGCAAAGTATGTGACGTTTCTCAAATTGGTAAACAATGCACTGGATTGAAGATAAGTGCACTGCAATTCCGCTAAGTAGATGAAGTGAAATAATTCCGTTACTTATCCACAATGTAATTTGTTAAGCAATTTATATTTTTATTACGTAGTACCTAGCCTTGCATTTAATCAATGATTTCATAAAAAATTTGTACAGCCTGCAACAACTTTGTAGAAATACAAATAAAATTTTATTTTATCTCCTATCGTCTTGCAAACTGTTGAATCCAGCAAGATTTTTAAGTTTTATCAACGTACTACGTGGAACTAGCTGCGGTTTTTATTTCTAAAATTATTTATTAAACGAAATTATAGTAGAATTTTGGATACGATTTGTAATGAATTTTCTTTTATAATAATGAATAAATCGAATAAAAGAAATATTTAAAAAGTAGAAAATATTTTATCTTTATTTTAGACAAAAGTTAAATAAATAATTAAATATCACAGATTAGCATCTTTCGAAAACTTTGTACAAATCGGACAACGAAGCTAGCTCAAGAATTGTAGAGTCATGAGCAAAATGCTTTGGAGGTAGTAAACTTTCTTTGATAGCACTATATAAAATATGTTCAGTTACGTGTTTCCAGTCGAAGGTTTCTGAACCAGAGTCGACTTGGCTATAAAATTTGGCTGTTTCCCTACAAATTCCTTGAAAACATGGTTGTTCAGCTGTCCAGTCTACTTCGGTTGCCATTCGAAGGACGTATAAAGGAATACCAGCTTCACAAGGATAATATTTATCTGAAAAGATAAAAAGTAGTTTATTTGTTGCAAAACAAGTACATACTAAATTTATCATTTTTTTATTTACTAATTTTTTAGTGGTCACAGGAAAAAAATTTTCATACCCAATAATATAGGTAATGATTTTAGATTTCCTTTTTTGTCGATGACTATAGAAAAATATTCTCGCAACATATCCGCTTTTTCTGAAAGCAATTCTTGCACTCTAGCAGCCAAATCCTCTTTTTTCCCATCTTCTTCAGTCCATGCTGCATCTTTTGTCTCTAGACCTAACATTGCAAGGTCGTATAAAGGCAACGGCTCCTGAAAACAGGAATGTACATCTTTATTGTATTATTATATTCATAGTTAATTATAAAAATTAAAAATTAACTTACTGAAAACTTTATGATGCCATAATTTGCAAAGTCATACAACATGATTTCGTAAAAAAGCTCTTCCCTAAAAATAAAATAGAAAATAAATCGCTTATTAATTAATTAATGACGACATTTTGCTATTATTTTGATAATATTAAAATTCAATATCACTTACGCAAGCACCTGAGTGTTGCAAATGTATAAATTAACTCCACTTTGGACGAGAGCAAATCCTTCATCGATGCATCCGACAAATGTTAAATTTGATAAAATTTCTTTGAGTCCTGCATGATAATTATCTTCCACCTCTTTTCTTAACATCAAAATGCTTTTTAATTTCACTTCTCTTCTGAAATCATTTACGGAATAAGACTTAAATTCTGTGATTTGTGTCGCCTTTGATGGACTCTCATTCAAATCTTCTTTACTATCCGTAATTTTCTTTTCTCCAAGTTCATTACATTTATCGTTATTGGTATCTGCATTTTTATTCATCTTCGGGCTGAGATCTTCATTTTCACTACTTCCCCATTGTTTATAAATTCTCTTAAGTGCTTTGTCTGCTGTCATACTACTTTCAGCAGGTTCAAGCTCCATATCGAGAGGTCCATTACTTTTTTCTTTTTCAGAATCATAATCATCTGAATCCGACAACATGAAACATGTTTCATTATTTTCTTCTGTGCCAGAGTTAATTATAAGCTTCGATTTTTCTAAAGAAGAACATGTGGCATTTTTCTCTTCCTCCATTGATTGAATCTTCTGCACCTTATCTTCTGTTGAATTTTCCTTAGTCTGATTTTTTGTATAACTGTTGTCAATCTCTTTAATTTTATTATCTTTAGCATTACAATCGATAGATTTATTTTTTTCAACTTTCTCATCCAAATCCGTTTTACTTTCATTTAAAGAAGGTTGAACAGTAAAGTTAAATTTATCCAGTTTCTGATCCGAAGAACTCGTTCTTACCATTTCATGAGCATATAGTTTTTTTGTTTTGTCTCCCAGTGTAGTATCATAATCAGGTAAAATTTCTTTCAAAACTTCTTTTGTGATATCGACGTTTGGCAATTTTGATTGCATATAAAATGTTCTAGAAGCATTCACACCTGAGAGTTTTTCATCCAAGGCAATCTTCACTTTCTCAATTATAGAATCTTCATGAAGGAACCGAACTTCATGTTTCGTTGGATGTACATTAACATCCACGTTCGTTGGATCGATTTCGAGTGACAAATAACACCATGGATAAGTTTTCTTCGGTAAATGTACAGAGTAAAGATCCTCTATCATTTTCTTTATCACTAAAAAATCAAAAATACTTCTTCAAAAGGGTCTAATTTTATCTTAATCATTGTTTTAGTAAAAGAAATTAATTGATAATTTGTAATGTTTGAAATTTACTTACTGGAAGAATCAACAAGTCTGTGATTAATGAACAAAAGAAGCGTCAGTCTTTTATTAGAGAAATTTGGATTCGTTATGAGTGCGTGTAATTTAAAATTGTGTTTCTCATCCTTAAGATCGACTTCTAGAAGTTCACGAGCTACTGGATTTCCGTACAAAACTCGGATATTGTTTACTTTCGTAGAGGAATGAGGCGTTCGAACCTGTATTTTTAATTAGAGACTTTACCGTTAACTTTAAAAAAAAATAAACGGAACTTGATTCTGATGAAGAGTACGTAAAATATAATATCTCTTACGTGTGTCGTAGTTTCTCCCTGCTTTTTCAAACTGAAACCAACAGAAGGATTGTGTACAGCATATCTGGTAATGACTTCTGCGATTTTTGAAAATTCCTCAGAGATACTGGACAAAGCTTTTTTTCTTGTTGGAATATTGTAGAAGAGATTCTCAACAGTAATGGTTGTGCCTTGGTTTCCAGCACACGAAGTCGGTGGTGCCTTTAATTTGCCATCACTGTAAGAAGCTCTGTTGAAAAAATTAAATTAATAAAGTGGTATAAAATAAACAAACACTCAAATAAAAAAGTGAACTTTTCTTACTTGTAAGCGCATTTTTCATCGCCTGTTTTTGTTATTATAGTTAATTGGGCTACATGACTAATACTGGCTAAAGCTTCACCACGGAAACCAAACGTGGCAATGGACTGTAAGTCTTCGAATTTTTCCAATTTGCTTGTTGTGAACCTCTCACAAACAATTTCCATGTCATCTTTCCTAATTCCGGTTCCATTGTCTTGAATCTGTTTTGCAATATTAGATTTTATTTAAAAATAAAATTCTTCATTGAGATTAAAAATGATTCATAATAATAATAAATAAAATAGATATTACTTGTAATAATTTTAATCCTCCTTCTTTGACAACAATTTGTATATTACTAGCCTTTGCATCTAGGCTGAAAATAAATAAAACATTAAGTTTTTGGTATACTTTCACAAATAAATATGAAAAACAATTTAAACAATAGTAATTTACGTAACAAAGAGCGAAAGGTGACAAGTTCACGAGTGTGAACTTATATGTCCGAGCGAAGCGAGGGCAGATATCACACTCGTGAAATTGCCGCCTCTCCCCGTGTCACGTATATTATTTTTCATAACATCTATTGAAAATTAGACGTTCGATGTTTTCTCTACCTAAAACCATCAATTGTTTTTTACTTTCAACCCTAGAGTTCAAACTCTTACTTTCGCCCTGCTGTGAAGGCATCGAAAGTCGAATTTTCAATTTAGATGTTATGAAAAGATATTAACACTAGATTGCCTAAGGAAGTCTTTTTGACTGCTACTGCTTACGTATTATTAGAGTGAAAAATGTAAAAAAAATTTGTAATTCTCCTATTTTAAACACTTAGGAACATAAATGTTTTTCTAATTGAAACTGAAAAGCAGTCAAAATGACTTAGGCAATCTAGTGTTACATAAATGCCAAAATATTCGACCTATTTTCTATCAATTCTTTCAAAGCATTTGCAGGTCTTTGAATGACTTCGCCAGCTGCAATTCTGTTTACCACAACTTCATCGAGCTTTTTTATTTTAGAAGGTGCTAACATTTTCTTATATAATATTGTAAATATATGTACAATTTAAATCTTGATTTTCTGTTACACCGAATTAACTTAACATAACTGGTCAGCTGATTATCAAAAACATAACCTATAACATTTCATACATATCTAGCCACTGGTATCTACTATCTAGTATAAGCTACGGTATAAGCGTAGAGGGAAGCTACGGTATAAGCAAAGATATTAGACTTCTAATTTGTCCAGTTTGGCATTTTCTTGACCAATATGAATACATTGTTAGCAATATTTCTACTAGATCTGATTTCTGATTGGGTAACAGAATAGGCATAATTTTTCATGTAATCAAATCGTAACAAATATAGGTTTGTTTGTTATGACGTCTTTGCTTTGGTTATGACCTTGAGCAAAGATATTATTACTGTTATTACTCTGTTATTACCAGCCCTATCCGACTCCTCGATTTTTGCATTGGATACGTCCGTAAATATACGACCTGATACGACCCTAACTTGGTAGAATCCCGACTGATGGCGCAGCTGCGCTTCAGCCCGATTTTAACATTGTGTCTTATGGCAAAGACATTATTCTGACATTATCTTATGGCACGAAGGTCTTATGGGCAGCCCTATCCGACTCTTTCAAAGATGGCCGTAAATATATGACCCCAACTTGGTAGTAGTACCCACGAAGGAATAATAAGGAGCTCTAACTCCCTGTGGAAAGCCTTTCGCAACTGGGTAGCAAAAACATTACCATAAGTGGGGACTCATTCACTGAAAGATTCCTAACTTTAAGTGCGCAGCCGCGCAGTTGACAGGTTGTCCTCTTCCTA
>JAUEJJ010000017.1:14312965-14322983 GCA_032164275.1 Synergus coniferae | reverse complement strand
TTTTGGGTTTATATTAAAAAATTAAGCAACCAACATAACCTACAAATTTAAGACATTTTATTTTATATTAAAAAATTAAAAGTATGTCAAGCTACAAATGGGTACTCAAAATAAGCAGAAATGAATTTTACTCTTAAGAAATATAATCATTAATAAATTTACGACTTACTTTTACCAGCTTTTACCTTTTACTTGCTTTTACGCTGAAAAATTTTCTTAGTAATTTCGGTAATTTCCCAATTTCCACCTATTCCATACCAGATCCATACATTTGCATCATTTGTACAGACTGGTACAGATTTGGATTTGCATACATTTTTGGTAGCCAAGCCTAACCTTCCTGACAGTTTACCCCCACAACGTGGCCTGTGACGTCACATTAGAGAGCCTAATTGGCTGGTGTTAGCGTGTTACTGTGTTAGCAAAATAGCAAGTGTTAGCTTAGCTGTGTTAGTCAGTTTAGTCCATGAGTTAGTCCATTTGTCTGATTTATTCGTTCAAGAAGCGTGCAAAAATTAAAATTAATTTTAAAAAATGGCACTAACTTTCGGTCAGTGCAATTCGATAAATTGCGATCAAATTGGAAGCTTGCAATGTCCAACATGCCTGAAAATCGGGATTAAAGATTCATATTTTTGCAGTCAGGTAAGGATTTCAGTGAGTTATTCAAATTTACAGGTTAGGTTGCTTTCGCATGTACAATTTTTTCTTTCAACGAAAAATCGAACAAAATATCTATAAACTTATTTATTCTCATTTTAAATATAATGTTTTGTTTATAATTGATAATCAAGGCCTTTTATCACTTTTGTTTTAATATTTTCATATATATATATCTACTAAGTATTCATTCTGTTGCTAAAATAGATTATACAAAAAGTGTTAAAAAGAATCAATTTATAAATAGCAGATAAATAGAACACGGAAGTTTATGATAAATTCACTTTTGAACGAATTTCTTAAGTTTATTTTGTCTCAAATGTTTCATATGGAACATAGAAATATTAATTGCTTACATAAAATAATTTAGATTCAAATTAAGAATAGGTGCTCCAAGTTAGACATTTCCCATTACACCGACTACATTTGAAATTTTTTCTTGATATAGGACTGCTTCAAAGGTAACTGGAAGGAGCACAAAATTCTACATAAACTAGCAAGTATGTGTACATATTTAAAAATATATAAGGATATTTTAAAGATTCTGAGCGAAGAGAAAATTTAATTAATTATTTCGATCTCAGAAGGGGAAGGAACCAATAAATCCGATGAATACAATCCTTGGCCTCACTATCATTATTCTGGAAAATTGCGACCTTACAAAAAGGAACCGAGACGACTCGTACCTGTGTCTATTGGCCGTCCAGATTATGCAACTCACCCATCTGGAATTCCAATAAGTGAACAAGAAGTCCGAGGATCATCTCAAATTAAAGTTTTGGACGATGAGGAAATTGAAGCAATGCGTGTCTCTTGCAAAGTATTTCATTAGTTTTTGAAACGAAATAATTCCTTGTTTAAAATTCGAATAATTTTAATTAAATCAGTCATTTTTATTCTACAGCTCGGACGAGAAGTTCTTAATGAAGCAGCAAAAGCTATCGCCGTCGGCGTTACAACCGCCGAAATAGATAGGATCGTCCACGAAGCTTGTATCGAAAGAGATTGTTATCCATCTCCTCTGAATTATTATGAATTTCCAGCAAGTTGTTGCACTTCTGTTAACGAGGTGATCTGCCATGGAATTCCTGATAATAGGCCATTAGAAGATGGTGATATTTGCAACGGTACGATCTTTGCGCAAACTTTCATCACGATTCATTTAGTAAAAATTGAAAAGCTCTGGTTTAATTAAGTTTTCATCTTTTTCAGTTGACGTGACAGTTTACCACAATGGTTTTCATGGTGATTTGAACGAAACCTTCTTCGTGGGAAATGTAAAACCGGAAATAAAGAAGCTGGTGGAAGTCACGCATGAATGTCTTTCAAAGGCGATTGATATCGTTCGACCTGGAGAAAAGTATAGGGAAATTGGCAACGTTATCCAAAAGCATGCTCAGGCACATGGATTTAGTGTAGTTAGGAATTACTGCGGTCACGGAATTCACCGGCTGTTCCATACTGCTCCGAACGTTCCGCACTATGCGAGTAAGTATTTAAAATTATGAAACTGACTGAATTAGATTAGTGTATTGAAATTAAGAGTTTTTCTCCTATCCTGTTTTTCTCTTTTTTTCCTATTGGAATTTGAACCCAACGCCCTTAAGCTTATCCAATTTCGAAAGCTTCCAATTTGAAGTTGTACAATGTATTTTATTACAGAAAATAAGGCAGTGGGTGTAATGAAAGCTGGACATTCTTTCACAATCGAGCCGATGATATCTCAAGGCACCTGGAAAAGTGATATGTGGCCTGATAACTGGACAGCGGTCACCACGGACGGTTTGTGGTCAGCACAATTCGAGCAAACTCTCTTGGTCACCGAAACAGGCTGTGATATTTTGACGAAACGACGTACGAATGACGGCAGGCCCTGGTTTATGGATCAATCGTAGTAGTCACTCAATCCGTCACTAATTCTTTGCAGAATTGCTAAACAGGTATTCAACTTGCCTTTGCAAAATTGCTTCATTATTCTATCAGCAGGTTCGATAATGGAATACCGAATTTTAATGCAATAATTAAAAACCGAAAGTTACGTCGATTATTAAACCTGCATGTCGGCCAAAGTCTTCATTTGATGTATAAACTGTAAGAATGAATCTTTGGAGTACTTTACACTTTTTGCAATCGTGCGAGAAGAATTTTATATAGGCTACACAATTTTTGATCATGAGTGATTCGAAGATATTTACTTGTAATTAACATCACAAGTTTAGAAGAGGTGTGGTGAAATAAAGGAAAACTTTTACTGAACACACGATGAATTCAATTGTTTTGTTTTTAACATGTTTCATTATAATTACATATTATATCTAAGCAATAAATAGACTCACATGTAGACTGATACTTAAATTCATAAATAATTTTGTCTTACATCGATTTTGAGTGTACAGTCTTTTCGAAGAAAATTGTATCTTGTTAATGTGAATAATCATTCTTGGTTTTGAAGAAAATGCAGTCTCTTATTAATACGATACTTAAGACTAGGAGTTTTATTTACAAATCAAGGCAAATCAATGCTGCGAGATTATTTGCCAGTTTTTTTTAGTCGTGTACCAAATTCGGCACCCGCACTTTGTTCATAGGTAGCTTCGTCCTCAGTAGCTTTGCTCAAATTAGATTCAGGGGTTTCGGGTTCGTCGTTTTCATATTCGTAGTCTTCGTTCGTCGGCACCTTTTCTCCAGACTCTGGTTGATCTTTATTTTCCCTATAGTCTTCGCTATCAGGAACCATTATTCTCAGTGATTTTTTGTCATCTTCGCTCTCTTGATTATTTTGTCTTGGTTGTTGATAACGTTGTTGTTGACGGTATCTCTCTTCGTATTCTTCATTTTCCTAGGAAATGTGATAAAATCAGTTGTAGTTATGATAATTTAATTTACATAGATAAAATTAGATCACCTCACACTAGTAAGTGACGAGATTACCTGTTCCTGTCGAATTTGTTGTTCTCTAAACTTTTGTTGTTGGAAGGCTTGTTTACGTTTTTCTTCAAAGCGTTGCTGCTGATTGTAACTTTCCTCTTCATCTTCGCGTTGCTGGTTCTCTCCATAAGATTCGTCTTTGTGGTTCTCAGGCATGGATTCGTCTTGTTGGAATTCTTGCTGTTTCTTCAACTGACCAATAAGGTGACTATTCACATTACCAGCAGCTGCGAGTGCTGCTAGTTTTTCTGCAGCTTCTCTATTAGGAAGTGTCGTATAAAATTGAGTGGATATACTCCCAGGGTTGTTTACCTTCCAAAAAGAAGAAAGATAAATTAATATCTGATAACGAACGAAAGAACCGTCAGATTTAGTAAGATTATTATATATCTAATCTAATTCTCAAAATAGCTTACCTTATTATAATAGGTCGACTGTCCTCTTTGATTCGAGGTCTGCTCATACTCAATATTATTCTCCTGCTGATCCGAGACCTCAGCTGGATAATTCAACTCTTCATTTGTTCTAAGGACATTATTAACATTGTTCCCTGTTCCTGAAGATTCCGGTTCCAGATTATAATCAGCAGTGACTCTACCAGATCCATAATCTTGTCCAATTAAGATCTGCTGCTGAGGACGTTGATTTTTCTTTTTATTGGCTTGCTCATCATAATTGAAAGAGTGCATCTGAGGTTGGGAGAACCTGGTCACACCATTAGCATCGGTTTGGAAAAATTGGCCCAGTTGTTGTTGAAGAATATGTTGCTGAAGTTGGGGTTGTTGACCAGTTGTGTACTGTTCAGTGAGTTGTTGGGGGAAATTATTTAACAAGTCGTAGAGTTGATTGGCTGAAAGAGGAGGACCAGCTGGAGCTGGATGTCCTACATGAAGATCAGAAGGTTGCTGTCCACCGACTGCTGCCTGACTTGCTGTTGCTGGGAAACCAACTGAGAGAGAACTGTGGAGATTCGTTTGCATCGGGAGACTCGACTGTCCAAATTGAATGGTGTTTGTTCCAATAAGACCAGTATTTGATGGAGAAGCATGGCTTAGGTAGACTTCGTTTGCTTGTATTTCAGGATTGATAACTGTTGAGACTCTGGTAGAATCAAATTCTGGGGTGTAGTAAGCTGGAGGTATTGTGTGGTAGTCTTTTATATTGACGTCATTAATCTCTGTGACTTCATAGTGATGCTGAGTTGGAGTTGGACTTGTCACTGGTCTTTGTGGTACTGCGCTTGTTCCTACATCAAATCATACGTAAAGTTTTTTTATTTCGAAGGAATTCATTTTTATTTTTAGGGTGTTGGATCGAAATTCTAAACTCATTATAATTATAATATTTGTGAAGAAAAATGAAGAGTTACAATTTTAGAAATACTTTTTTTACCTGGAAAATGAATGTTGTTATTCGACTCGTATGGCCTTCGAAGTGAGTGGTTCTCGTGACTCTTTTCAGCTTTTGCTTCCACTAGATTGTACGGTTTATCAGCAGGACTTAAATTCGGAGCAGGAATCGTGTGAATGGGTCCTTTGTCGTCATCAATGCCTCCTCGATGGGTGGGTGGGATTATTATAGCTTCTGGTCGATATTCCGGACTGTATTCAGGGACTTTGTTCAGTGAATGAAACTCTTTCACTGGTGGACGTTGAGGTAGGACTGCGTGATTATTAAAAACACCCATTACAGGAATCTGATGACTTTTCCAACCGTTTGGTACTACGTTGAAAACAGGAGGACGTCGAATTCTATTATTAAAAAAAAGTTATTAAATTATTTTATGAAATTCTTGGTCTTGAGGGTGTTGAATCCGAGTTCTAATCTTAGAATTCCATTTCCTCATTTTACACAACAGTTTTAATACCTTTTTTGTAAAAAAGAGATAAAAATAATCTTTTTTTCAAAAAAGAGTAGCGCTGTAGAGTAAAAAATATCTAATGATAATATTTACTAAGTAACATGAAGAGGTCGAATTTCGGTCTTAGAAGACCACTTGGAGGATATTTTAACTGTAATTATTTATTATGTATTACCTGTAATTGTTTGGCTTGTGAGGAGGAGGTGGCCTCTTCGGTGGATAATTATTAGTGTTAATATGAACAGTATTTCCCATTGAAATTCTAGGTCCGATGGGCCATGATTTTTTGTAGATTTGAGGAGGTGGAGGAGGCATTGGTCTTCGAGTTTTGTACCTCGCTTCTGTAAGGCAGACTATACACATGGCCAGTAACCATCCAATCCACTTGGCAGGCTATAATCGAAAAACAAAGAAAGTTTATGTTCCAGATCCCAAGCTTCAATGTCAAATCGCTGAAGAGATTCTCGAGCTTCGAGAAAATTGTGATAAATGAAACCCCTACGCATAGTATTGCGTTTTATTTCCGGTGATTGCATAGAAAGTGGAACGAAATTAAAAAATCCCATCGATCAAAACTCAGATTTATTACCCGTGACCGTCAAGTTAGAGATTTTATAGTGACGTAGAAAATTATAGCCCAGAAATGTGATTGTGAAAGCAAATTGATTGTCTCTTTTAAGATGGGTAAGTAACGAGCAATAGATTCTTTTTTTTTAATCATTGCTAACTAGATCGACTAACTGTAAAAATTTATGGAAGATAAATCCGGATGGAACCAGTGTGTAATCCATTTTCCATATTCATTGGCTGGAAATCTTGATTAAATACGATAATTCCTCTATAAGTTACAAAATGAAATTTCACGACTTGCGATAAAATAGAAGCTGCAAGAAGTTTGATATAAAAATTAATAGCTTTGCCGTTCTCAAAAGCAATAAACTCGCCATAGAATTTTTTATTGCCAGCTATTTAATGTTTCATTTAATCTGGTGCGTTTCTTATTGAATTTTTATCTTTGGATATTTCGGGTATACTTACTTTGTTTTGTCTCAACTTTTTAAAAAGTATTTAGAGAAGTTTATTAGTGACTAAAGTATTTAAAATTCAAAAAATTTCACTACAACCTTTGAAGTTTAAAAAAAAAAATTTTAACACTTTTAACTTTTTAACACCCTTTAAAGTTCATCAAAAATATTTTAAGTCTATATATCTAATATTGGGTCCAAATTCTAAACTTAAAATTCGATTTCTTCATTTTACTTCATAGATCTTATAATTAAATATTTTTTCGCTCTATAGCGCTACTTTTATTAAAAATAGAAATTTGTCTATAGAACGAAAAAGCTATTTAGCTTTAATCCTTCAAGTTTGCATTCCTATAGAGAAAGTGTTATAAGTAGTGGATATCATATTATTAATGAAATGTCATTTATCTCTCTTGTCACTTTTCCCCATCGAGCAAAACGTTTTATCTGTGCTGCGTGAATCAAGAATTATCTCAAAGTGGACCGGTACTAAAAGTTAAACTGCAATCTTTCCAGAATTCCGAAAGTCTCATTTTTTTCAAAATACCTTCGACTAAAACTTTGGATACAAAAATTTTTGAAAGTCTAAAGTTAAAGAAAACTTGGAAACAGGAAGCATACAAATTAAAATCAGTTGCTTAATTTATAACTAGGACATCATGAAAATTGTCTCTCCGGTTAAGTAAAGCAGTCCTTTCTTCACATTTAATAAGCAGTTGTCAGAAATACCGGGGTATTTCGTCACTCATAATTTTCCGCTGCTTCTAGAAATTGGATGGCAACAATGCAAGAATAAGTGAATGAATAAGTGGAGTTGAAACTGGAACAGGTATAAAGTTTTTTAAAAAATACTATCGACTATGACCCATTTTCCAAATTAACACACAAATTGAGTGTTTTTTTTTCTTTTCTAGGACTACATAAAAATAATTGAAGACTGCAGAGTTTGGAGGCCCTTAAAGTCGTAGGAAAAGGAAAGTCACTGATTGGGACCGGAAGAGTGAGGACTTACGGTACCACATATCAACACGTGCCAACGTTTTGTTCTCTCTAGTCAAACGAGCTGGTTTATCTTTGCGGTACACAACTAAACACGTACCCGCATATTGTAATGTGTTACAAGCGAGCACGTGGCCATGTCAAGTATTCAAGCAAAAGCAACTGGTCAGATGTCTCGGTGTAAACATGTCTTCAAAGGAGCATGGCAACTCACTGTTAAAGTGGGACGCTGTGCCACATCGCCAAGAAGGAAGTCTTAAGAAATTACCTCTCGATCAAATGGATTAGAAACCTTGACCGCTCGTAGAGGACGAGTAAGATCGAAATTAATGCACTTATCAGCACGCTTTTGTCAGCCAGCCGGTAAATCGGTAAATCACTTCTTGATATCAGATTGTGCCTTCCAAGAACAGATGCTGCCTATTTTTTTTTTATGATTATAGAATTTACTTTCACGGTCATGTTCTTCCTTCAAAACAAGGAATTGATAAGTTTTACTTCGTATGTTTTGAAACTTTTTACTTTTACTTATTTTTAATTTTATTGTCCTCTATATGGATTAAATTAGAGCCAAAAATGTTGTTTGGGTTCATGCAGAAGTTTACAAAACATTTTTTTGCTCAATTTTTCTAGCGAGTTTTAAACTGTTAAATCTGGTTCACAGGCATCACAGACCGGTTTCTATATCGCCCTATAGTTGTTTTATATATTTAAATGAGGTACCTAATGTCCCACTATTTCAAAGATTTGGTCTCTAAAGTACCCTATTTTGAGTCAATAGTGTAATTTTTTTCTAATTTTTACAAAATTGATATTTTTTTGACAATTTTTTAATTAAATTAAAAACTAAGGAAAAGAAAATCCCTACGATTTGAGATAAGAAAGTAAGTTTTATAAACGACTTAAACGCGGACCAGTTCACCTGAATGATAAAAAAAAAAACAGGATTTGCATAAAAATCGACTCATGTAAAATGATACATTATACGTATTCATCAGAAGTAATCACATGTTTATTCATGAATAGGAAAGTGGCACTTCAATCTAGATTGATAATGAGTTACTGAGTGTCAATTGCTTTCTACCTTTATTTGAATTTCCCATTACTATCAACGCTTTTCACATTTTTTCGATTTGATTCGTTTCATTTTTCATGATCCGAAAAGATCGACACAAATGGATGTTCAGTCAAAGTTTTTGCAAAGTTTTTGTGAGTTTATTAAGAAAGATAAGGTTTCTCAATAAAAATAAGAACTAGGGATTAGTGCATTAAAAAAAGTTTGAGAGAAGCGTGGCTTAATCGAATTTTCTTTACGGTCTTCTAAATTGATAAAGTTAATCACCTGCTAAAAAGTTCGGAGAATATTTTAACTAATTCTTGAAGAACTTCAAATTTAATTATCATCGGATTAAACTGATAAATTGATAAATCTTTTTTGCAATCTACTGAATCAACCAAACATTTTTTTTATATCAGGCAGGTTGTTTAAATCAATTATAATTTTTTTTAAATATTTTTTTAAACTTGTTAAATACTTGAAAAATTATTATAATTTTTTTTATTTTCCATACAGATGGCTGAAATTGGCATCTAAAATTGAAGAAGACTTACCTTCATGACTCCGACACTTTTTTTGGAAGGATATTGGCGATCACGTTATCCGGAGTCGAAAAATGGTGTTTTTGATCGCGAAAAAAAGAACCGGAAATCGGCAAAGCGCGACACTGTTCCGGTAGCTTGTGAAGATTAACCGGCAAGGAAGCACTGACTGTTCTGCACGCAATTAGGTCATTGTCCTTCATTTATACTCTCGACTGGGGAATGTTGGTATGTATCTTTGAAGACTGAACTGTGCCTCCTACCTTACTCGCTTAACTATTGGTCGTTCCAAAATACTGAATTAACTGAATGACAATCCACGAGAGGAAAGCTTACCATCTGCAAAGCATCTTGAGCTGAGGATCTCAAACTGTAAATCCTTTTTTACGATGTTTCAAGAGCGAAAACGTGTTCAGCTAATGACAGAATAATTGCTGGCACACACCTACGTAAAGCAACATTTGTCTATTTATTAACTTCATTATACTTTCTTTGTGATTACTAGACGTCGTTTCGAAATTTATATTGTACATTTAATATTTAGATTTACTGGTGGTAACGATCTTACAGGACTGTATTTAACTTTCTTGCTGTTTGCTCTTTCACTTTCTTTCAAAAATATTTGTTTGAAAATTCATTTGGTTAAAAATTAATCTTTATTGTTGAAAATGCATTTTCTTTATTCAAAATTCACTTTTTTAATTTAAAATCCAATTATTCCGTTAAAAATTAATTTTTAAAATTAAAATTCGTTTTTTTTTCAATTCACTGAAGAGTCAAGTGTGACTTGGGTTCAACGTTGTAGTAAAAGTTCATAACTTAATTTAAATAAGTAATTTCAATGCTTTTTTCATCCCTAGAATGGGAAGTAAAATGAGTATTTTGAAATATTCAATAAAAACCTATTCTCCGTTTAAGAGAGTTTTTATAGAAGGGCTTTCATGTG
>JAUEJJ010000017.1:14252616-14265373 GCA_032164275.1 Synergus coniferae | reverse complement strand
AAAATCAGGAGCTTATTACGATTTTTAACACAGTTGCAGCGACAGGTAAAAACAGTTAAAAAGCTGACATCTTTACTACTTATGTCAAGATGTTTAACAATACATAAGTAATGAAAAAACTTGCGTAGTTGACAAGATGGCGGCAGATCCGAAAGGCGAGAATTTTAAAATTAATTCACTTACAATAAAAATGATGGGTTATGTTTTTTATTTGGCAATAATAATAATAATATTGTTAAGATAAAATAGGAAAAAACAATGAAAAACGAATTAATGAGAAATATGTACATACTAAGTTTTAACTCACAAGTGTCGAAGAAACTCCAGTTCTAGTCGAAAATGTAGGCATTTTGGTCCAAAACGGAAAAAAACACAGATTGCAAATCAGAACAATGAAAAGAAATGAAAATGGAAGACCGAAAAATTGACAAAAATGAAAATCGTTAGAATTGAAGTATTTTCAGCTTTCGGCAATAAATAACATCATAAAAATAATTTCCATCAATTACTTATTATTAATTTCGATAAAAAATGACTAAACAGTACTTAAAACATGAAATATGATAAAAAAATAACGCGATCGATAATTATTTCAACAAATAACCGTTACGACGAAACCTGAACTGAAAATTGTATTACTACTACTCATGTCAAGATGTCTACTTTTAAATTCTTATTGTTAGATTTAAAAATTCGTGATTTTCTTTGTAGAAAAAAAATAATAATTTCTGAAATATATAAAACGATATAAATACCGACTGTTATAAATTATATTCTTCAATTTAATAATAAGTATTGAAAAAACTTGCATAGTTGACAAGATAGCGGACAGAATAAATGGCAGTAAATTCAAAATCTAAATGAGTTCCTTTGTTCGAAATAGTAAAAAGGTTTCTTTACTCAAAATAAATTTCTAAGGATAGATTGATAAAACTGTTATTTCTAATAGGTGACTGAAGTTCTGGATGATGTAGTTTCGGGTCCCCAAGGACGTTACATCGACAGCGATGGAGAAATGTGACACGAAAGACAGTCTTCGTGGGCAAGTGAAACCGACGAAGACAGTGAACCAGAACAAAGAGTTTGTCAAATTGCCACTTTGTCCTAGTCCCACAAAAAGGAATACTGTCTTTTTAAAAACTCGATTTCAAGAACCAGCTTACACTCGTTTTTAATCCCACGTACCAAAAAATTATCGCCTTTTTTGTACAAATAGCAATATAAATGTGATTAAAGCTTGGCTCTAAAATATACGTAATTTCAAAAAGTTATTATGTGCTCATAGAAGAATTAAATTTACTTTGGTCCATAAGTTACTTAATACCACAATATTTTTATAAAAGTCACAACAATTCGTTTTTAGCAAAATTATGTTTAAATCTTCACTGTTCGATAAATAACCTTTTTGTTAAATTCCTAAAAAAATATATAGCAGATCTCATTTAGTTTATACATTTTATTATATTTATTATACTATAAAAAAGTGTATGTTAAAGTTAGCTTTGGTGTCATAAATTTGGTGCCAAATAATTATAAATATATACGATGTAAATATTTTTAGAGAGATCTAAGAGTGTCTGATTTTTCTATGTACGTAACAATGTCTCTAGGGATTATAAAACAGAAATGTCAACTGCGAAAAAATTGGAATTTAATTAACTTTTGTTGATTGTATTTATTCTACTATTAAATATTAAATACGATGTTGTACAAGTATAGCAATTTAATAATAAAATCACGTTAAAGAGAATCTTACATTTCCTCTTTTTTGGAACAATGCTTCTGGCATATTTATGAACTATTTCAAACAATTACAAGATTAAGCAGCGATTATCTAGTAACCATTGCTATAAATGCGACTTCTCTAGACTTGGCACTCTTAAGGGTCATTTTTCAGAAAAATCCTCTAAAGTATTACCTTAGTTGACAAATGTCTAATACCAAAACTCTAATCAATTAATATAGCTTCCTTAATATTTAATTAAATGGATTAATCTTACAGATCAATCGATTTGTTTCGACAAAAGGAATCCTTCTATTATTATCTATTTCTATTATTTGAAAAATTAGAGTGGAAATATTAATTTTTAAAAATTACAATTATTTATAAATAACCATTGTTTTACAGACAAATGTACATTTAGTTGTTTGAGATGATATCAACTGCAAAACAAGCCCTGATTAGCTTAAATATAAATTGTTACGACGTAACTACCATAACTTTCTTACTTTTTAATGAAATGTATTAAATTTATACGGCAATCGATTCGCCTGGACACAAGGAATATTTCTTCTTCTTACATCAGCTTTTAATTTGGATTATTTGAAAACTTATAGTCGAAAAATAAATTTTACAAAAATGATAAATGTACATAAAAATCTTAATATTCAATATTTTGAAAAATCATTGGGCACGTATTGAGATATTAGTGGTGCAAATATATCCTACAAATTACATCAATTTATCTTCAATTGTTTTCAAGTTATAGCGGTGACAAAAAAAGACACACACACACCCGGACAATTGATTAGAACGTTGTATTAGACATTTATCAATTGAGGAAAGTGTAATTAAACCATTTTAAAAATATTGTAAAATATAACGACTATAAAGCTTCCTCTATGAAGAAACTAAAACATTTATCAAAGATATGGATTTTTTGAAAAATGACTGGAAATAAGTACTGAACATGAGTGACTTTATAATACCTACTACATAGTAAAAAAATGGTAAAAATTCGTAGTACTATTATTGTCTAATAAAAAGAGCAAAGATGCTCGTTTTTAAACCCGTGTGTAATAAGACTTTTATGCCCCTCATCAAGAAATTGATGTTTTTTAAAAAATTAATGAAGAACAAATTCAAGTAATTCCCAATGAAAAAATATCTTCAACAAATTGTTTTACAATTTCTGATGAGGATTCATTTGCTCTACTAATTTTTTTTCTAAAAGTGAATTCCTCGCGATATGCATTTTGTATTTCAGTTTATCAATTATTTGCTGTATCTAATTATTATATAGACCTTTATAATTTTGAGAATTCGTTGAAAGCATTACTTGAGGAAAAATCACAGCCGTTTCCTAAATTAGATCCTTGGAGCCTTGTTGAACTTGTATATTCTCAGATCGATTCCAGGTAAGCAACTCATCCAAAACTGAAATTAGAAAAGGATTTCCACCTAATCTTGCAACTTCAGCTCTGGCCTTTTCATTTAGCTCGGAAAGAACGGTTCTTGTGTACTTGAAGGAACCAAATTTTTCGAGGAGATTCACGCAGTACCTTTTAACTTCCACGTTCTTTGTTCTCTGACGCAAAATGTCTTTAATTATTAGTTAAGGAAACATCTTTAATCTTAAATTGAAATATAAAATCTTAATTTTAATTTAAATATAAATTCAAGTCAACTTTGCTAAAGGATACTCATAACTTGACCGTCTTCTGGATGACTTTGAATCGCATGGATAATGGGAAAACTGAATTTGCCCTCTGAAAGATCTTCGCAGTAGCTTTTATTTTCAGTGTACTGTAAAAGTATTATTGAATATGATATTATGTAATGAGCTACTCTCTAACATATGTAGAAAAATATTCAAAAGTTTTTACCTCCTGTAGACACAAATTGCAGTAATCATCTCGGATTTGGAAATAGAGACCTAGAATTCCAGCCAGTGGTGTGAAGTCTTCCTTGCAATTGGAGAAGATTTGCATTAGACGAACTGCTAAATTGAAGAGACCTCCAGTTTCTGAAGTGAAAACAATCATTTCTATGAGTAAATTTCATCTTACACAATAAATAATATTGAATATTTTGTATTTTAATTATTACTCACTTCTATATAGTACAATATGTTTTAACAGCAGTGCTATGGTGTGTTTATTCGCCCTGCCCGGTCAATAATAATAATAATAATAATAATAATAATACTCACTTCTAATAGTCATAGTTCTGTACTCTGACTCTGAAGGGCAAATGTAGTTGTCTCTCCAATATATTTCCATTCCCTGACCTCTGTGTAGTTCTAATACTTGTTCTGAATAAACTTGAGTTGCCTGTTTGAAATAAAATCTATTTAATTTAAATCTTGATATTTATAAAGAAGCAATTTTATTTAAAAACAAAAAAATATTAGTTAGTAAATTTGAAAGACTTTGAGTACAAATTAGTTAAGATCAAACGAAAATTTAATAATTTTAAAAATATCAAGGGGGGTTTTTTTGTGAGAAGAATTAAGTATTGATCTCTTTTCTTTGGAAGAAAATAACGAACCTCGGGATGATTCAGAGATAAAACTCTTTCTAAGGCAATAAAGAGAACATAATTTGCAGCATTGATTGTACTCGCCACTCCATAAATTGAATGAGCGACGGGAATTCCTCTTCTCAGAATAGAGTTATCCTGAATATCGTCTATTCTAAAGGGATTAAGAACTGGTTAATAACAAATTACATAAATTTAAAGTTAAGTCAGCTATTATTTCAAAAAATAAAATGTCTTTTTAAATCGCAATGAACTTACAAAAGACTTGAGTTGTGAAGCATTTGTGTGATGTCACCCACAACCTGAAGCTTCTCATGCGGAATTTTCAACCAAAAATTAAAAGCATGGGCCAATTTTGCTCGGATTTGCTTTCCTGGCACTTGGAGAATATAAGTAAATGGCTGGAGCAGTTTCTGAAACCAAAATGAGATTCTGGTTTACATAAACATTACTTATAAATATACAAAGAGAAATTGCTACGATTTTCAAAAATTCTCAGTGGATAATTTAAATATTTAACTGCGATGATTCAGTTTGCAATTATGCTAATAAAATAAATATTTAAAGAGATACTCAATGTCAAAATTCAAAAACAAATTGAGACCACAACAGACTAAGAATGTTTAGATTTTCAGCTTAATTATCTCCATGCAAATTGTGAGTATTCGTTACAATATTTTCAAATTAGAATCTTTTCAAAATACATTCAATAAAATAATAAACAGAATATGTCAAGCGGTTAACCTCATCCTGTTCTTTGTCTCCACTTTGCGAATAAAAAGCACTGTTTGAGTCCATGGTACAAAAATGAAAAAGCGATGAGCGATCTTCTGTTTATATCTTTTAAGAACTCAATAAGTATGTATTTACTGTAGTCTGTATCTGACTGTACTCAACTGTAGTTACACGACAATTGACAATTCAATTGACATTACACGAGTTAGGATGAGCGGTGAGCCCTGAGCACAATCGTGAACTAAGCAGGCAGCCAACTGCTAATTGCAGCCAACTCCAGCCAACTCTTTGGAACACTTTGGGTTTGGGAGCACTTCGACGGTTCGAGTTTTCATTGTGCATACGTGGTGCATACATCTGTCCCGAAGATGATTCTGTCTTTTTCTATCATATTGCTCCATCTCTCCTATCACGTGACCGCAAAGAGAGATAGGGCAATATGATAGAAAAGGACAGAACACCTTCAGGTCCAGGTCACGGAGTTCACGATGAGCACTGCTCAAGCCAATTACACACATTTACACAACAATTTCACCTGTTAGCATCTGTTAGCATGATCGGAGGGAAGATTCCCTACGGCATGATCAGCTGATTAAGTCAAAAGCGCCATCTATAAAAATAGTGAAAAGAAAGGCGCGAATATTTTTTTAGTAGTGGGGATAACGCGGTAAGATTTAAAATATAAAATAAAGAGTGCAACTTAAGCATTTAATTTATAACATTTATTGTAAGATTATTACAATTACAGTCTATTGTATTGACAAAAGTGACTTAGTACATATTTACATTTCAATTCGGTCACAAAGTTTTCCTGAATCCCAAACAGTACATTTTCTTATTCCCGAAGGTAGCAATTAGCATAATTTAGACACCGATAAAGTCAGTGATAATTTACATAAAAATATCTACAATTGAATATATAAGAATATATAACACAAACTGCATTAGAACCGATTCTTTTCAATACTTATCAATACAATACACAAACAATTTATAAAATTCCACGAGTCAGTGTAAATTCTTTTCATGATTATAAAAATAACAATTTTTCACACGTTCCTCGATTTTCAGAACTCTCTTTTTGAAGAGACTTTAACAAGTACATTCATTTTAAATTACATTAAAATATATCATATAAAATATTTACAAAAAACGAGTATTATAACACAACTAATCGATAGTTCACTACGTCGGTATTATTAATCAAGTCTGACGTAAACTCGACACTTTTCACAGCTTTTCACCACTTAAATTGAGTACATTATAGTACGAATGGTCCGGAAACCTATCCAACTCGATGTAATCGGTTTCATCGAGGAGAAGTCCTTCTGTTAAACTTACTAATTCGCCAAACGAAGGCCTACATGCTGGGTCCTTATCCCAACAATAGTACATTATATTGTAAAGTTCTCTCTTACAATGCTCGGGCCTGTCGAGTCTATAGCCTTCTTTTATCCTCCTCATGACCTAAACACAAATTAACAAGTTATTATATTTATCAGTTTTATTAATTAAAAAATAATTCGATTTCCTCATTTTACTCAACAAATATTATAATTAGATATCTTTTCGTCCATAACTATACAGAACTTGTGACAGCTGCAGCTAAAAATTGATTGCAGTATCTGCTCTTCACAGAATTACAACATAAAATTGTTAGAAATAAATTGTACCTCTGCAGCTCCTAAACCTGGATACGGTGTCGATCCAAGAGTCACGATTTCCCAAATAAGGACACCAAAACTCCAAATATCCGACTTTACAGAAAATATATTGTCATAAAGACTTTCTGGTGCCATCCATCTAATTGGCAAACGTCCCTCTGATTTCCTTTCGTAAATTTGATTCGCAGCAACGTCTCTGGCGAAGCCGAAATCGGCCACCTTGCAGGCTCTGCTCTCGTCTATTAAAATATTTCTCGCCGCAAGATCTCTGTGGATGATGCCCTTGGATGCTAAGTACTCCATTCCTTTGGCAACCTGAAAAAGTTTATAGTTTTATCATTCATTCCTACTTTATTTATTGGATTTATATAAAGAGTAATAAATAAGTCACCTGATAAACGAAGCCAGTGAGATCTCTGGAAGTGAGACCAGGTTTCCCGTGGTTTCTCTCCTCCCTTGAGGCTCTCAAGAAACTTTGAAGCTTTCCGCCGCTAATGTACTCCAGGATGATAAACATCGGCTCACGTTCGGTACAACAGCCGAGTAATCTTACCACATTTGGATGTGGCTCCAGGTTTTTCATTACTTTAAGTTCCTGTGCAAAGTCCAGTCTCTCTCTCTCCGTGACATTCTCTTTCAAAGTTTTCACAGCGACGATTGATGGTCCTGGAATGCCATCGATATCTGTGGCTTCGTACTTCCACACCTGGCCGAAGCAGCCTTCTCCAAGAATGTTGAAGACCTGGTTTTTAAAACGAAAAATATAAATACAAGAAAAATTCAATGTCAAAATATTATCATAAATAAATAAAATACATTTTACGCAGTAGACAGCAATGAGGAAAAGATTAACCAATCGCTGTTTGCTACGCAAAAAGTATTTTATTTATTTATTTATGTTTATCCAACGCCCTTAAAAACTGTTTTAATAATTACCAACGAGAATAATGATTAATCGCTGATAATCTAAAAAACGTTATCAATGCGATGAACTGGTGAGATATAAAGAAAAGATTGAGAGGATTTTATTAGAGATCAACTGACCTTTAGCCTGTGTCTCGGGAACTCCCATTTATCTTTGTAAGATTTGTTTTGGATGCCCATCCGACTTTCCTTTTCCCATGGCTCATAACGATTGTTACGAGCTTTTGGTCCTCCCCATCTCTTCAGAACTAGAGATGGGTCGTCGGATATGTTGGAAACACTGACAGTCGCTTGCTCCTTCTGAAAATTAATAATAATTTACAATTACATTATAGCATAGGTATTAAAAATATACAATTTATCTTTCTTCAAAAGAGAATTACAATGACTTTTTGCCATAATGTATAAAATTTTCTGCCTATCCTAACCTGCCTCCACCCCAATAACTAACTCTACTCGATCTAAACACACAAAATCCTGAAAACTATCTTATTTAATCACACAAACGGAACTTGATTTGCATATTACCCATAGATTATAAAATCCCTTTTGATTTCTGACTAAACCTGATTGAAGAAAAGTGAAAAAAGAGAGAGAAAGGAGAAAGGATGACAGAGAGATGTGGGTTGAATCTCTCAATTGAAAAGTTATAATCCGACTTGGAGACATAAACTTACCGTGTCCTCCTTGGACTTTCGACTTCCACAGAACCTGTTTCGAAGGAACCATGCACCGGTGCCGAATACAAGAAGCAAAATACAGACGGCCGCAACGGGTATGAAGGTCATCGCGATAAATTGCGATTGTGGTGCTTCACTGGGTGCAACTTTGGTGCTAAGGGTATGTCCTTCAACGTCGTTGGCCTCCGGGTCTTCCGGTGGAAGTATGGTACTTGCTTTTTCTTCATTTACTTCCGATTTTGTTCCCTGAGGCTGAAGTTTCGTTGTCCTTGGTTTCATCGCTTGAGGAATTTCTATGGACGATGGTTGCAAAGTCGGTGGTTGAGAAATTGAAGGTCGAGGGTAAGCTGACAAATTTGGTAAGTTCAAAATTGGCGGCCTTAACCTTCCGCCGGATCCAGGTTGATGTGGTAATCTGCAAAAGAAGATAATTTATTACTCAAATATAAAAATCCTCTACTTCAATTCTATTTTAAGATCTCGAGACTTTATGATTTAAAGATGAAAAGCTTACGTCTGATTTAAGTGCAGCGAATTACATAAGGAAGAAGAAATGATTCTTCAAATTAGAAACGACTGACATCGACAGTGACGGTGAAAGAGAAAGTGGTCTAAGTCACATTTCACTTTTTTAAATGGAACCATTCCTTAACGATCTGAATTAATTTCGAGAGGGAAGGAAAGTTTTGAAGGCGCTAAATTATTAATAAAAAGACATGATACATTTTTTTCAAACACAAGTCTGAAATTCTGGGTGTGCATTCAAACCTGAAAAACGGATCTGGAACACTTTCTCAGACTTTCTAGCGAAATTTAATTTTCTGGGTTCTTACTATATGGATTCTCAATATTGGTAAATTACGCAGACTTCAACATTCGATTTTTTCATTTAACTTAACAAATATAATAGTTCTATCTAGAAAGTGAGAATTTCTACCGAGTGAAAAAGTTTATAATTATAATATTTGTTTAGTAAAATAAAAAAAATGAATTTCAAAGAAAGAACTTCGTTCCAACACCCTTAAATTGCTTATAAAATAAAATACATAAAGGCTTCTAGTTAGAAGTCTTACCTGGTTTCATTCTTTGATATCATAGCATAAACTTCAGACTTTACGTCAACTTTTCCATCAGAAATGGTCACGTAGAAGAAAAGTCTCTGTCCTCCCTGAAAAAATTCGAAAAAGAAAGTTGTAGATGCATCTCGCAGATTTAATTTCAATCTCTGGAGAAGCATCACTTCTTCTTTTAAAACAATCTTTAACAAAGATAAAGTCATCATAACTCTTCAAGCTTTTTAGAAATTATTCAGATAAAATCTCTTTTATCTCCTTTTCTGCTAAAATAACTTTATTCCATCTAAAAATTTTATTACAAATAAATTTCTTACTTATTGCCATAAATCTAAAATATTTCAAAAGATTTTCAGAATTTCAATGGATTCAAGATCTCTTAAAATTCCTTAAAGTCATTTGAAGTCTCCTTGAAATCATTTAAAATTCTTTTAAACCATTAAAATGTCTTGAAATCTTTTGAAATGTATTAAAACTCCTGAAACTCTTTTTAATCCTTTTTAAATTATGTACTTAAAATTCTTGAAATTGTTTATGTTCACATTCTGATATACACCAACATAAATAAAATCATCAGACATTTATTTATTATTTCAAAGTAATAAAACCACATTTAGCAATGGGTCACTGACTCTAAAATCAGGTTTAAAAGCTGATTCGAAGAATTTTGCGTCATGTTTTAAAAGAAGAAGTATTTCAGGTCGATCTGAAGCTACTTTTTGCTTCTGAGGCTGCGTAGGTTTGCTTTATTAAGTAAAGACTCTAGCCAAGCATGTGAGTCATTCTACTTACTCTTCCTTGAAGCGTCTCATTTACAATGACGACTCCAGTTCTGTTGTCTATGGAAAAAGGTAAAGGCTCTTGTGAATTGGCATCTTTCTTTTCCAGACCAAAAGTTAATTCATCATCTTCACCATCTTCGGCTGTTATTTTCGTAACAAAATGTCCCACCGGGTCTGTATCCCAAAGCCGAAAATTTCGGTCGAACCACACAACTGGTGGAGTGTTTTCTGCACTGTTGCTGAATTGACCATCTGGAAACAAAAAATCGCTATTAATTTCAAATTCATATTTAAAAAATTCAAACTGTTTGGAATATTTCGAAAATTGAGACGCTTTCAAATTTAAGATATTTCAAGAAAAACTTTAAACTTAAGGCCTTTAAGTTTAAAAACCTTTAAGTTGGGTCGGTTTAGATTCTAAACACTTTCAAATCGTTAGAACGTAAACTAATCAATTCTTAACTTTCTAGTCTTTTTAAACCAACGCAACAAAGTATTAAAATGATCGATATTTCGAAATCGGTATAAATTATAAATAAAAAAAAACCTATGTAGAAAATTTTGGAAAGACTTTTAAAAACATCAGGTTCAAAAGATTATTAACAAAAGGGGGTCAAGATTTCAAAAGATTTCAAAACGATTTTAAGAGATTTCACAATATTTTAAAAGATTTTTACGAATTTAAAGATATTAAAAGATTTTTTTAATATGCAAATAGGAATCCTCTATTTTTATTTCGGAATTTCTATCAAGATTAGATTTCATATTGTATTCAAATACTTTTAAATCTTTGAGGATCTTTTTAAGCCTATGAACTCGTGATTCAGAATAATTCGCGCAGGCTGCTTGAGTTCTAATTAATTCTATACGTAATTAGAGAGAGGCGAGCAAGAATCCGTTGGAAGAAATGTACATAGCTCGATATGAGAGATCGGCCTTGATGCACGTTCCTGAATTTCGAGTTCAGATTAACTAGAGTGTGAATCTGAAGACGTTTCGGCAATCAACCTTTTAAAGAATAATGAATGAAAAAAAAAAAGGCAAAAAGGAAGAGCCAACTGAATCCAAAGATCAATTTATATTGATTTCAAATTTGGCAAGTCATTTTTTTTAAGTAAGCTGAAAGCAAAAATTCAATCTGTTCAGTTTACTTCATTCATTTTTCAAAATTTAAGTATATGCACTAAATGAAAAAAATTTCCAATTTTCGGCTTATTTGCATAAACTGAACCGATCGAAAAGTTTAATATTTACTAAAAAATAAAAAAAACGTGCAATCATTCAAGACTTTTAGGAATCTTGTTGCACAAAATCTATCGATGGATACATAAATCAGAATGTGAAAGTAGCTGTAGCAGATAATATCAGAAATTGAGACATAATCGAAGAACTTGCTTTAGCAGTTGAACTTGTTTATGGCCATACTTGACCCTTTCGTTCGTCCGCGTAATTATAAACTGCAAACTCATGAAAACGGCCTGGAATCATAATCAGTAGATATAAAACAGATAGGATTAAGCCATTGGAGGAAGAGGCGCTAAAATCTAGTAAATTAAAGTTGCCGGAAAGAACGAATTTACGACGAGGAATTCTGTTTTTACAGCAACGGAATAACGACCGTATCGTAACGGGGAATGCTCATCAAATTTTTAAATTGAATGCATAAGATGCTATTAATGATAATAGAGCTGTTAACCAATATTAAAAACAAGATAAGTTTATATAATAAACCTTAGAATTCTGTTAGAATATTCTTACTTTTGAAAAGTCTTTTTCCGAATATTAAAAATTTTCGTGTAATTTAAGGAATTCCAAGAGATTTCTTAGGAATTTCAAAGGATTTTGTTCTAAGTTCAAAATTCGATTTCTTCATTTTATTTAATAAATATTATAATTACATATTTTTTTGCTCTGTACGCATATTTCTATTTAAAAACTGAAAAGCTCTACAGAGCGAAAAAATATCTAATTACAATACTTGCTGAGTAAAATAAGGAAATCGAAATTCCCATCTTAATTCGCGAAATCAGAATGACATTTCGTTGATATCTAGAGTGAAAAGTGGACTTTGAAAATTATAAAATAAAGCAGAAATTTTTCAACGGAGGTATACGATTTCATTTTATTACATATGCCAAGGCCTCGATACTTTCGCAAAGACGTAAGAATACGAACGTACATACAAAGTACGCAATCGAGTGTGAATGAATTTTATGTGAGTGTGTGCATTCTTGAAGAACTCCTACGACATATCTTTGCCCACATATACTATGTATCTTTAAATATTATATATATATACTTCACAGGTTTGAAGGGTGTAGCCTTTGTCGATACCAAGCATATCAATGAGTTGTCGTATGAAAGAGAGAAAGTTCATTGTATTCATTTGCAGAAATAATTAGTCCCCTGCCAAATCTGATCTCATCGACGAAATAATTGTTAAGTGTGTTGGATCCAAATTCAAGCCTCAAAATTCGATTTTCTCATTTTGCTCAACAAATATTATTGATAGATATTTTCTCCCTTTTTCAAAATTTTAAAAATTTTCGTACTCGTGTTTTAAACAGAAATGTGTCTATAAAACAAAAAAAAATGATTACTTTTATTACTTTTCGCCTAAAATGAAACGACTGAATTT
>JAUEJJ010000017.1:14238984-14252516 GCA_032164275.1 Synergus coniferae | reverse complement strand
GTTGGAAGAATCAATTTATAATTCTTGAGAGTTAATTTTCATTTAATTTGTTGAATTCATTTCAGCGAAGGTAGGAAACCGAGATTTGTCACGCATTCTTTAAAAACCGCAGATTTCATAAATGCATTCATGAGAATACTAGATAACTGTATTCCTAAAGTACGATGACTTCAATACCGCTATAATGTACGGTGTATTGTGTACACGCCATTTGTAGACGTGGACATGCCAAGACGTGCAACTTTTTCGCAAAAAATATTTATTCACACTGAAAAATGTGAGAAGGCACCATTTAAATAAGCCTACAAAAAGCCTGGCAAGTGGACTTTATAAGTGCAAAGTATTCTCATTTAACTGTTAAATTAAAAATCTTTCATCCTCAGAATATTTTGTTTTGTGTACCCCTGGATTAATAAAAATAAATCCTTAATAAAAATGTGAAATCCTTTGCGTGATATTTTGTTTATAATTTCATAAATGAGATCCTCTTTTCGAGTGATTGCAATAAACCCGACATTGATGTTCGAGCTTCGCGGAGAAAGTGGGACGATGAAAGTGCGACCAAACGGAAGACTGTTCTCAAGTTTACATGTAGAATCCTATCACTCTTTCGCCCTAATGCAAATGGAAAATGCAAAAGGCTCTACAAACACCGATCATTAACGAAACGATCCGAGTGAAAGCTTTTCAATTAGTGAAAAAAGTAGCAAAGATTTGAGAACTATTTATTTTTGTCATGAAAGAAAATTCTGAGATTCCACAAAGTTCGGGACTAATTAAAAATATCGAAAAAATAAATATTCAACACAAAAACTGATGAAAAATAAAAATATCCAATTATAAATTTCGGAATTCTAAGGAATTATTATTATTAATATTTAAGTTCAAAAAATTTTCGGAAGTTTTATACTTCCACAACATTTGAATTTTGAAAATGGGTAAAGTCGGACATCTATAATTCAGTATTTTTATTTTTAATCTATTTGTGTATTCGGTATTTATTTTTCTAGTATTTTTGGTTAGCCCTTAAAGTTCAGAGTTCAGAAATTTTTTTCCAATCTACAGCTCATAATAAAATGATGAAATTAAATGGCGATATCTGTTATTTATTTCCACAATTAAGTCCAAGGCATAGATTTTACTCTATAATTAATGCAATAGAACACCGAGGAGGATGAATAATATAAAATTTTAAAATTCTCTTTTTCTTGTCGTCTCTTTAGTTCAGATGGAGAAGATAGGAAAACAAGAAAGAGAAAATATACAACTAGAAGAGAAGGTTGCCAACCTCTTCGCAACATTCCGCCCACTTACTTGCGTTAATAAAATACAAAAACTTTATAGAAGTAAGTAAGTAAGTAAGTAAGTAAGTAAGTGGATGGGTGAATCGTGAGAAAAATAAACAGAGAGTCAGTTAATAAGGATGGAAAACCATGTGAATAAAATTAGATCTCACTCCTTAGTTGCTACACTTTGCACAATGTTGCAATTTCAAGGAGAGGTTGATATAAAAAATCTCAAATGCAATTAAGGCCATGTATCAGTATTCCGATCCCTACATTTTGCCGGCACTTTTTCCCTGAATGCATTTTCTATACATATTTATTAAGATACTCAGATGAAAATTTTTAAAATTAAAGGAAACCAGATAAGCGTACCTCAGTTCATTTCCTTTAATTTTTGAAATTTTAAACTTGATATCACAATAAATGTAGAAATGAAAGAAATAGAGGAATTTTTCTCTGAATGACTGAAATTTGCTTGCACGCTAACTTTTCACCGGTTCGTTGAACCGAAACAATTTGGAAACAGGTACGGAAGCAAGGAAATGTTAAATCCCGTTATAGAAATTGTGAACCTCTATCTTGGAAATCTTTCGCCTTAAGAGTCTTCAACCCTGGAAATTAAAAAGTAAATTTCAATAAATAGTGCGAATAAATGATTTCCTACTTAATATGAAGAATGTTCAACACTTTGACGATAAAAATGAGTGTATATGTTATTTATTAATTTCTTATTTCCTTTGAGTGTTTAGCAATTTCTCGGGCGAGACATCTAAAAAGATGTCACAAACAGTAAATACTGCAATCACTTGCAAATATAATTGTGGAGCACACTACGAAGTATGTCAGCCGTCACTAATAGTTAGAAAGTCAGCCGATCTGCTTTTAGTTCTTCGATACATAGTTCACGACTCAAAAAGTTTTGTTACTCTCAAGGACGAAGTATATCAGTTATCTAAAAATTTCTTGAAAATAAATTGTAGATAGAAACAGTAAATAGGTGATGATCTGTGATGACTTAAATTACAATATGGAGCAGAACAACTGGGTTAGGGTCAGACGAAGTACTGGCAATTATACTTTTACGTCAGAAATTTGCAATTGAAAACAGTATCGTATAAAAATAACAAGATCTGCTAATGATATCAGCCTACACTCTCCTGAGAAAATACAAGATTCTCAACTTCAAAAGGTATTAAAATCACCCACAGTAAACTCGAGTCTTCATTGAAACATCGAAAGGAAAGTACCATCCAGTATTAATTTCATAAAAGGAAATCAATTTTTGAAGTTCTCTCAACCGTGGGAAGATGTTCAAGCCTGATAATTTTTTCTGGTTATTGACTCGAGTGTGTTTAGGTACAGGAGATGAGAAGAATATTATTCTAAAAATGACTCAGCCAAGCTGTACAAGCACGATTTTACTCGTTGGTACTGAAAGGTACAAGGCGTGTAAACTACAGGGTATTCCGTGCTCAACAGGATCTGAAAGTGAACAAGTCGATTTTTGTTAGTGGTCGAGAAATTTGATAGGCGAAGGGGATAAAGATTAAAGATCGTTCTTCTCCCAGTGAAATTCTACTCTTTTCGTAATCAGGGAACTCGAGCACTTGTCTCAAAAAAAGTCATTAAACCGCAAGCGTCCCTTACGATGATTTAATACTTCATTTCTATTCACTAGAGTCGGTTTGAAACGTTAAATCCAATCCAGAAGCTTTGTACAAGAAAAGAGATTTCTGTTACAGTGGTATCATTTCAGATCAAGAACAAGAAACCAATTGGAAGATTTGAATCGGTTTCAGATTTTCGCAGATCTGACCCAAGTGTTATTCTCAAAAATGTACTATTTGAGAAAAGAAACGCTTGAATTTTGAAGTTAGATTTCAAGTGCTTCGTTTTACGCAGAAATGATAAAAATTAAATACTTTTTCGCTCTATAGGCAAACTTCTATTGTAAAAAAGATTATCGCCGTAGAACGAAAAAATATATATTTCTAAAATTCGTTGAGTGAAATGGAGAAATTGAATTCACTACAGAAGTCTTTCAATTCTGTAAAATAAAATTGACAGTCTTTGAGCTTAAATTTGAAGGAGGTCAAGTTGTGTGGAGTATCCTGGTGCTTTCGAGTGAGGCGGATCTCAAGGCGGACTCTTACGAAATAAGTGGCTTCAACTTCCAAGTCTGATGTCAAAGATCTCATAATGTCTGGAGAATATTTCCGGGAATCGGCATGCGTGTCTCTTGGTTCAGCAAAACCAGAAGAAGACCGAAGAACGGGGAACTGAAGGCCCAAGAACCGAATGGGAGAAGACTTTCACTTTAGTAAGGCCAGCCGACTGTTTTTAAATATTCACTGAGACTATAACGCTTCACTTTCATGCACACCACTCCTTCCATTTCAGTGACTTGAGCTAAGGCATTTTGTTTTGTAGCCACGGATATCCTGATTTTCATCACTCCAAAGATCCAAGGAACAAACCTTGAAAACTGAGAAAAATAATATTAGAATCTAAAAATATGTATTGGAAATGATATTCTGTAAATTGTTACTAAATTTAGAAACTCTTGAAATCTCTTAAAATCTTCTGAAATCTCTTGGAATCCTTTGTTATTGTGAAATCTGCGATGTACACTCAAAATTCCAGTGATCAGTTCCTCATACTAAATGAAAAGTTAAGTTCAAACTCATCTCCGGGCAATTTGAATCTCGTGGTTTTAATTGCACTGCAATTTTGAGTAATTAGCATTTTGCATATGAAATTATCTGGAATCTGATACCAACAATATTACACAACTTCGAATTCATCTTCAACGTAATTGTAGCAAGACTTACATAATAATAATTTATGTTTTTAAAAGATATATGTTACGACTCCACTAAGATTTCATTTCTCTTCACTTGAAATTTTATTATTACTGAGTAATAAGTATTAAAAACATTAATATTTTATTCTGACATTTCCGAAAGTAAGAAACTTTTGCCTGACGCAATTTAATAAGTTGAAATTCATAGCAAATGCCATGTCCATGTAATCGTATTTGAGTAGTAATAGGAAATAAGAGTTCTCCAAAGTTAATAATTGATTCTATGACGTCAGAGTAGCCAGGTAGCAAGATATCAGGTTCGTTACTGTTCTCGTGTCAGTAGTTATTACTTATTACTCGTTTCTAAATTTAGAATTCAAATGATCGAAATCCTTGATAATAATATTCTTTCATCTTTTAGTTTCAAACCTAGGAGCCTTTTTCTATTGTAAGATGTTTAAAATCAAGAACAAAAAAACATCCAACTCTACAATGATTTTATCTTAGTTTTTATAAGCCAGAGTTTGAATTGGTTTTTGGCCAAACAATCCAGAATAAGTCTGTGAAAAAGTAACCTGCTATAAAAGAAAACAAAAGAACGTGAACATTCTACTGATTCTAAAAATGTATTCTCACGGGTAAAGCCTGAAGTTTTTCTTTAGACGATCTTCTAGAATTTTATTCGAGGCGACAAAAACGATTTAATCAATCCTCTGTACACAGAGAGTAAATATAATTTAACGGTACTTAGCTTTTATACTCTATGGATTAATGAGACAGAAGACACGTATAAGGCCAGACAAGTTTTTAATGATGGCATGTAGCCTCTTTCAACTGAGAATTTGTATTCCACCTATTTTTTTCTTGATCTTCCCATCTGTCAATTATTCTGGGTTTATTTTTCATTGTTAGTTTAATTGTACCGAGAAACAGAAACTGTAGTTGCCTGGTTTTTCATTATATTTTTATTTATTATATATTTATTGTAGCTATCTCTTCTTATTCCAGTCTCTCTTTTCTTATTCCAGTTTAATATTATCAAAACAAATTATTCCGGATGAGATTATGCCCTGATGAGAACAGCAAGCAGGTGTTAAAAAACAAACAAAAGAATGGACTCACCGGTACCGATGAGCAGGAACGTCAAGACAATCCATCTGAAAAACATCGCTCCACATTTGTTGCAAAATGGGTAGCAATCTTCACTCCTCTTGATTCAAATTTCCGAAAACTTTACACAAATCACAGATTTCTTATCTAATATTGACAGCACCATTTGCTGCCCTACATTTATTAAATTTTTCATCCAACTTCGACAACCATCATCCAGTCTTCTCATCACCTTCGAACTTGGATGTTAATATTATTTATGTTACCAATCAAGTTTGACGAATCGACGATAGCGAAATTTCTTATTCTGAAATCATCTCGCTTAACAAACTTTCGGTAAACTTTTTTCCTTTTTTATAACGATCGAAATAATTATACCACTGAGGAAAAAACCAAAGAGCTCAGCAGCGGAAACACTTGTTTTCTCGTGATAAAATCAAGTCCGAAGATTCATCGTCATTCGTCTCGCGATCTCGTGCCACTTTGAGATCGACACGATTTTCCACTTTTACGGTTCTTCGCGTCACAACGAGAAATTCCTGATTGCTGGTTTCCTCACTTTTTTGATGATTAATTGCTTAAATCTTTAGATTTTAGATTCTTCCCATTCTTCTGAGGAAAAGACTCCTCTCTGAAAAAAAAATAAATAAATCCCTCTAGATTAGATCATTTACTTAACTACTAAATTCTGCGCAGTACTAGTTAATTCCTTCTTAAAGTTTCACTATAATAATAAAACATTTTAAAAAATGCACAAAATAGATTTAGAGAGAAGAATTTTTGAGTCCAATTATCAAGACACTTTGTCTAAAACACAAATCACCTCGTTTTTTAATGATTGTTCATCACTTGTTTTACGTTGAAAATATCAGTAGCACAACAAATCTGGTATCCGATTGTTGTTGAAGAGGCAGACGTAACAAACCGGCTATGAGATTCTTTGAATAGACAACCTGACACGCATCGAGCTCTCTCGACAAGCGGTGGATTGTGGAAGAATAGTAAATTGTTGTTGTAACAATATGTTGCTCTAGTGTTCCAAATTGTGGCTCGGGGACATTTCAGAAAGAACAGAAACGTCCGATTCCGGGGTAATTTTCCAAAAGTCACCTTTTTTTCCACTCACAAACGATTAAAAAGTAGAGCAGACTTACGTGTGCGACGGTTCGACAGTCCGACATCAACTGATGTCATTAACAATCATGGCCACCTTTCCACCTGGAGAACGCAAGAACGCTCACTTTCTGCTTTCTGCTAATGTTGTTTTTTTTCTTTTCTTCTCAATTAAAAGAATTACAAATTATGTTATTGCAAAATTAACTTTAAAAAAGATTTAAATAATATTTTAGAATTAAAACCTTGGGATTCAAAAGCAATTAAATAATAACAATAAGGTTTTTTAATTCGATAGAATCAAATGTTGAGCAGTTACAGCAGACGACACCGTAAGTTGGTTTGCCTGCCATCAGGAGTTTTTAAAGGGTCGGTATCTAATTTTTTTAAAACCGTTGGGTCAATTTTTATCATTTTTATAGTAAAAAGTTCAATCTTTTTATATTTCTTTTGAAATAAATGCTTTTTTAATTAAGTAAAAGTGAAAAGAAGTGTGATTCCTTCAAAAGAGAAGTTTTGTGGCCAAAAGCTAAAAGTTCAATGTCCTAACCTATAAGGTGTGTTTTGATGAATTTTCCATGTTATAAAAAAGTCTGGAACAAATCTATTAAGAAAGTAATTTTTTTTTCTAAATATCCTAAAGTTTTGTGAAATGGAAGTTGTTCATACGCCAGAGGCTGGCAATCTTTTGGTTAATTTAACTCGAAAACAGAAAAAAGATTCTGAAACTCAGAAAGGAAGTTACGAAAAAAGAAGTGGTCATAAAAAATTGAATAAAAGTTTGGTTTGCCGTACCCATCCGCTGATTAATTGTGATTCAGTATCATCAACAAAGGACTCTACAATTACGTGGCCTTGATTCAAAACAACGTTATTCGCATGGAAAATGATGACTGTGGATTTCCATATTACAGGTTTTATATTACTTGTGTACTAATATTTTATTACAATAATAAAGAATTTTTCTATACAAGAACACTTTCTATATTTCAAAATAGAAGGGACTATTTTTAATTATTTTATTGAAATAATATTTTCTCAATTATCGTTTCACTAGAATTGTTTAATAATTTTATATCTGTAATTTTAAATGATATATTTATATATTTAAAATAATCATTATTATTTCAGAAATTGTTGCGGAGGTAATAATTCTTTCCACGACTGTGTTTTGTTGCAACAAAACAATTGCAATTGTAGGATTTAAAGAAACGATCTGTGGCTACAGAATAGACGAAAACGGAATTCTTTGCCTAAAATTAAGATTGGAAGATATTGATGAGACCGAGGATGAGACTGAATTGAAAGAAAGCTTTGTAAAAAATATTGTTTCTACTTTAGTTAATTCTTGGAACTTTTTATCTTTGCCCCAGCATCAACAAAGGACAGATGATAATAGAGGTAAGGCTATGAAAAAAAAGGTTTTGTACCAATAAATATCATAAATTTATTTTTCAGGCTTCGAAGCAAAAAAAATCAAAGTAAAATCAATGCAAGCAAATTGTTTTTCCATTTGTGATGATATTTCCAGAACCGATAAAAGTAATTTCCAATGGATTGAAAAATCTCGGAGAAAAGAAATTAGATCTGAAATTGATAAACTTTATAAAAATTACCAACAATGAATCAAAAAATTCAGATTTCGAAACCGATAATAAAATGAGACCACGTGTAAGTAAAAATTTATTTTAATCAAATTTTTATTCAATTCTATTTCGAAAAAATATATACCTACTGCTGATGATTTGTAGGATATTTCAATTAAAATAGATAAGTCAACAATAAATAGAGTGCCGATTAAAATATAAAAAGATGGAAAACTGAGTTTACAAAAGCAATTTTAAATTCATATGTTCCCAACAAAAAGATGCAAACGTGAACAAAGTTTTTTTTATTTATTAACATTATAAACATTTATTATTATTTGTTAAAAGCATATTTATTTATATTTTTTATTAAATAAATTATTATTTAAATATTTGTTTCAGATGTTGATTAAATTGCCAAATAATTATTAAGAAGTAAATTTTTATAAACGAGATTTTTTCTAATATGATTCTTATAGAAGTACTTATTAGACTTCTTACCTCTATAACTGTGAGAAAAAAGAACAGTGTATTTAATATGTACACTCATCCTCATATATGCCTTAACATTTGTCATACTCGCATCTCACTCCCTCAAATTTGAAACAAACGAAAGGGAGTGAGACACAAGTGTTAAGGCATATGCGCTTCTCACTCCCTCAAATTTGAAATAAACGAAAGGGAGTGAGAGACAAATGTTACGGCATATATGACGATGAGTGTATTCTCATGATAAGCATAAGGTTGGCAATGCCAGGCAATGCTGAATCAGCTGAGCTGATGCTATCAGACCCAGAGCTGTCAGTGTCGTATTTATTTTATCGTATTTGTTCGTTGTTTTGTCATTTGATATTAATTATTTATGCTGTGTATTAGAATTGTTTATTGTTTTTAGAATTGAAAGTTTATAATCATGTTTAATTATTGTTTAAAAATATGAAATAATTACAGTTTTTCCAACTTGTATTTCTAGATCTGTAAGTTCATTTTACAAAATAATCAATATATTAATATTTTACAAAGTAACTACCAATTTTAATTATATTTTACAATTTTTTCTAAACTAATAATCCAATAATATTATAATCTAAAATTTTAAAACAAGAAAAAGATGCTAAAAAGACTAAAGACTATATTTTGGTAACCTAACCTATAAAAAGTGTAAACAAATTAAACTTGATATTTAAAAATTTTAAATGTTCATAGTTGTATTATATTTTAATTTTAAAGCCGATTTCAATCAAGATGTCTGTATTAGCATTTTCCAATGACGATTGGAAAAGCATTTCTATTAATAATAATGAATACGGATTGTTGACACGAAAGGAAAATAATGTGTGGAAAATTTTTTTAACAAATCTCGTTGAACTTTGGAAAGAAGAACTCCAAACTGAAACAATTATTGAGAGATGCAAGGTATTTTAAAACATAGATTGTTAATATATTATAGTAATTAATATAATAAAATTTAATAAATTCCATATTCCGATTTCAGACATTAAATCCTCTTTTGAAAATTAAGGCATTGAACGTGGACGAAATAATGAAAGAGATTTTAACAGATGTACCAAATCACTCTGTAGAAAAGTCAATTAATTCTATAAAACTGCACAAAAATATTCAGGGAGGAATATTTAAATTTAGAATAGATTTGAGTAAAGGAAGCGATGAGGAATTTTTCGAAATTGTGACAAAATCGCTATGCTTATCGTCGATGGAATTATTTCGTAGATATTCTATTTTATTGGACATCGTCAAGAAGAAAGATGAAGAAATTACAGAGTACAAAGCAGAAGGAGCAAAACTAATTCGAAGTTAATATATTTTCTTTTTATGAAAAGTAATAGTTTATAGAAAGACGGATTTTAAAATGAGATTAAAATGTTGTTTCGTTACAGAAAATATCGAAACCAAACGTTTCAACAAAGAATTATTTAATAGTGGAAAAATAATAGAAGCTACTTACTTAGATGCATTTAAGTCAGTTGTTTGTTTACACAATGAAGCTGAGAAACTCAACTTAAAAAGAGAAAAGAGGTAACTATATGTATATAATTAATTGCACCGAATTTCAATATTTTAAGTTCAATTCGAATGTACTACCATCACTTATTTTCTTTTAGTCCTACAGAGTCTGGTAAAGCGAATATCGAAGTAGATGAAAATAGAAAAATTCCTGAATCAAGTGAAACATTAATTTCAACTTCAGAAACAAAATCATCTGCATCCAACCAGTCTAGAGATAATTTGAAACGTACACCGAAAGAAGAACGAAGAAAAGCGAAAAAGGTAAAGAGTGCAATTAGCGCTTCGTATGTGAAGCCAGTTAAGAAAGTAAACTGTCGAGTAAGCAATTTGATATCTTAAGGAATTTATTAATAATCCTGAAATATTTTTCGCTTATATTTCAATCATTGTCTTTTGCTCGAGTTTCTTGGTATTCGCGTTTTGTGATACTTTATAATTATGCATGACAATTTATTTAAATACTAAAGCAGAGAAATATATTTATACAAATTTTGAGTAAAAAGTGTGCATCTTTATTGACATAAGTATGTAATTGTACATTTGTCCTATAAACTTAAAAAGTAATGTCACGCCTTGAATTCAGCGTATAGTACTTATAAATCATTGTGCTTTAGTGTAGAAACTCTTGAGAAAAAATGTGTTAAAAATGAATGATAATTTATAAATATGAAAAAATTCGAAACAAATTTGTAGCTTCAGATTTTAGTAAAAATAAACGTTCTGTTTTTACCTCGTTTCTTATATAACTCAACGAACCTGCGTTGATCATAAGAAAATATAAGCAGAAGTAAATATTGCACTTTAACCGGATCATTAATTTTTAATTTCGCGTTACCAATCTATAAATTTAATTATTCGAAATTCAAAGTCTTTGTACAGATTCGCTAATCGTAAGAAATAATAATATCAGAATAATATACACCGAATAGTAAACTAGACTACAATATTTGCTGCAAAATGATTTCAACAATTGATTCATAATTCATGAATTGCAGAAAAGTGCAGTTAAGAAACTGGGTTTCGAAATAATCAGTCTGAACTCTTTGGTCTACCTACGTTTCTATTAACCTCCTACAAAAAATTATCTAGTACTACCTTAGATATTAACAATCTAAAACAAAAATGAACAGTGCTCTAATATTCACTAACTTTTCATATTTTTTGAATTTGAAAATTAAGTTAGCTACGAAGTTTTGTCTTCGTATGAATGTTATAAAAAGCAGCTTAATATATTTTTTTTACATTCGTTTGTAGGCACAATAAAGGCTTTGTGTTTTAGCCAGCATAAATGAAGATCGAGCATATTTTTACTGAGAGAACAACAATTCTACGTAAATTACGTTTTGTGCGATCGTGCAATTTTTTTTGCACGCTCTTCCTAAGCATAAGAATACTTTTTGGGTATAACAATCCCAGGTTAGCGCATTTTTTAATATTTTCTACCCTTTATGTTACAAGAATACACATTTGAGATTTGTTCCTTTATTGAAAAGCAAAAATTAAATTTTAATTTTGGTTACAGATAAGTTCCCGTGCTTCCAATATTGTGAAAGCCTTCAAATTCCAATTATCTACTATTTTTTCTCAATTCATTTTTTCAATAAGAAACTTCCTTGCATATTCTTGCTTAACAAATGTGTTAACATTTACTATAATTACATTCAAATCTTCCAATTAAAGAATGGTCCTCGGTATCTTCCTGGTAAAAATATCCAACGATTCCATCTTTTAATAAATTTAATGAAAATTATTGAATTTATTTATTAAATTTGTTTATTGAAAATCAATCCGAAAAATGTACAAAATTTTTTTATTTTATTAACAAATTGTAAATGGTTTCTTTGGATATTTTTAACAAAATTTTGGGCTTAATCTCTGGATAGTCTCAATTCTGACGGTGATCACAATGCGCTTGATGAAGTCTTTCGATCAGATACATTGATTCGCATGACGAAAATAATGTAACTTACTTGGCTTTGGAGCGTTTCGATTTAACTCCTTAGGCCATAAAAAATCGCCTCACAGATTATATTTATCGTAGAAAATTTCTCTGACTGAAATACGCTTCAGCCACTTGGCTTACAAATTTGAGACTTAAAAGGTGAATATCAAAAGCCATATTTTCATACGAAAATTTGATTGATTAAAGTACGTTTTTGTGCAATTCACTGATTTATGTTAAAAGTGATTTAACTTTATGTTCCTCTTATTTTCCAGCTTTAGAGATCCCGGAGTAAAAAATGGTTTTTAAAACACCTTAGGGGACAATATAAAAATTTCTTTGCAGTTCCTTTTGGGGATAAAATGTTAGTCGATATTGACTTCGATCGAATTTCTGTGAGTTTCGATGCCTTTTGCCGTTGGGGCTTTTCTTAAAATTCCCAAAAAATTCATTTAAGCTAACAATTGCATTTCCAAGAATCGCTTTGCTGTGATGGTGACTGAGCTTTTATGACGCTGCTCGCATCTTCCCTTTCTGAAGCCTCGAACAAACTTGCCTGGATAAAGATTTGGCTATTAAATATTTTGAAGAAAGAAAAATAACATTCAAATCATTGTTTAAATTACCCTTCGACCTCGTTGTTCTCTTATTCTTCTGGCAAGGGTGAGAAAAGCTTCTTCAATATTGACGTTTTCTTTACAAGAAACCTCGAAGAAGGGCATATCGAAATTTTCAGCTATTTTTTGGCCTCTTTCTGCTTCAACTGTTCTATTCAAGGGTGCATCGCATTTATTGGCTGCAAGGACTTTTACCACATCCGGAGAGGCATTCTACAGAGTAGAAAAAATTTAATGTTAATTCTTTTTACTAATTTCAAAATTCCATTTTTTTATTTTCCATAAAGAATATAAGAAACGATATCTATTTATATTATCTGTTGTAAAATGAGGAAATGGAATTTTTTTGTTAGCAATTGGATTCCACGCCCTTTATTCACCTTGGGGTGAAACAATGTGAAATAATTATTATACCTCTTGGATGTTGCGAAGCCAATAAGAGAGATGATTGAAACTTTCAAGGCTGGTCACGTCATACATTAGAAGAATACCCATTGCTCCTCGATAATAAGCTGTCGTTAATGTTCTAAATCGTTCTTGACCAGCAGTATCCCTTTAAAAATAAAAACTCTCATCTTTAGTAACATTTTTTATTAAAAAAAAAAAAATAATAATTTAAAACGTAGGAAACTTATATAATGAACCCAAATGAACTTAAATTTGTAAATTTAAAAGTTTTTAAACCATTTTAAATCTTAAAAAATTTAAAATTTTACGTTCATTTAAATTCAAATTTTGATTAAAATGATTTTGAATTATTATTTAAGCGTTTACATGTAAAATACTGTTTCTATTAGTAAAATGATGAAAAAACACTTCTCAATTTATTTTTCTGCTGAAAGTACTATAAATTATGTAAAGAAAACGAGTATATTTCAAAGATACAAATTTCAAATTTTGAACATTCAACTGCGCAAGATAGTTGCGCAGTAGCAAAAATTAGCTTTGACAGTTGACTGTTTTGAACAGAAACAGTTTTGAATTTGGAGCGTTCCGAAGTTTTGAAGAAAACATTTGATTTTTTATTTGTGAATTATTCACTCTAGT
>JAUEJJ010000017.1:14216823-14238884 GCA_032164275.1 Synergus coniferae | reverse complement strand
AAAAAGAGTCAACTGTGCTGCTATAGTAAACGGAGTTAGATTAAATAAACCCGCTTTTTGTCAGTGAATTACTTCGAGCCGGGAACCCTGTCATTGCTACTAGACTTTGACTTTCTGGTGACCACAATCGCCGCATATCGGTTTATAATCGCGCTCCAATGAATGAACACGTGTACGGAAGAAACTACCCTTGAAATTAAGGAGTTGTTAATTCCTGCCGATAATTGACGAAAGAGTCCCCTAGAAGAACTCGTCTCAATCAATAACAAGACGATTTATCCAGAGGAGGAACACAAGCTTTTGATTCGAGAATTCAACTGACAGTTTTCCTAAGCAGTATCGGACTCTTGAATACTATTGACTTGGTGAACCTTATATACTAAACTTGCAAATTTTTACTACTTTCGAGAAAGAAATTTGTATGCAATTCAATATGTTTGCGAAATCTACTGGTTGGGAAATAGAACTTTCAGTTACCCGCTCTTTTGTTTAAAATTCTATAAGCACACAAGACTCTTCGTTACTCTCTTTTAGATCTTCTAAATAAAAATTTTAGTATTTTTATTATTATTTATTAGAGGGTATAAGTCGTATAAGTTGAAAACCAAATTCAAGTTTGCGCTCACCAGATTTGAAGCTTAATCGGTGTCCCATCGAGGTTGATAATTTTTTGCTTGAAATCGATACCTGTAATTGTAAAAAAAAAAAAAACAAAGATGTGAATTCTGTCCATTTAATTTAGTTTTGTAAAAGACTTACAAAATATAACTTTTACCACTTATTTATATATAGACATTTTGAAAAATATTTAGAAAAGTAGCAGATCCTTCAGATTTAAGAGCCTTTTCAAAAATAAAATTTAGATTTCCAAAATTTAAATATTTCAAATTTAAAGAAACAAATGTGATATTACATCTACAAGTTAGATATCAAGTTGAATAAATGATTATTAATGCAATTAAATTCTAATTCAATTTAAAATTTTGAAAACTTTATGCTTCGTAATTTAATTATTTTAAATATCTTGGTTTGGTTGAAACTATTGTTATTCTAAAAATAAAATAAATCAATTAATTCTATTTTATAAAAAAAGGGAATCTGCTTGAATTTCCAGCAATAGAAATTATTTTCCAAGAAATATGTTTTACAGCTGAAACTATAAAGACACTTTTTAATTAAAGCTTTTTGAGACTGTCAACAATGATTAGAGGGACGCAGCTGGGGTGACACGCTTTTAATTGTATTGGAATGCAAGTGCCTTGAATTCGGTGCACTCAAGGAGAAGGGCTCACCTATAGTGGATATGTAGGTATCATAATACCGTTCATCACAATATCGATGGACAATACAAGTTTTTCCGACGTTAGAATCCCCGAGAACAAGAACTTTATATGTTGCTGCAAAATCTAGCGCCATGTTTGCTTTGATCGCGTTTTTAAACTGTCCTCGGATTACCCCGAGACCGAGTCGACGGCCGGGGGTTGTTACGTACTCGGTGGGTTTCTTGGGGGTGGGATGGATACTGGAAGAATCGATCTGAAGCCTGCGCCATCCACGATAAATTTTTCCTTAAATTCCTCCACTTGATGATACATAGAATGAATCACTAATCGGAAAATCCAGAACTAAAGACATTGAATGGTTTAGAAAATTAATTTAAAGAATGAAAAATTATAAGATAAATTATGACTACTTCTAAAATTGAATTATAATTAAAATAGTAGCTAAATTAATGCTGACATTCCTTTTATTCGTGTATTACACTCGCAGAGTATTTATTCCTCATTTCTCACATTAAATAATGAAATTCGGAAGATTAACAATATTTGTATTAGTTCTAATCTCTGATTTTGATTAACAGTTTGACAAAAACTCAGAAAACTTGTTTTTATAACTATTTCTGAGACTGAATGAAAAATTCACTTCTACTTTCTTTGTCTTCGTTTGATTTGGTATTTTAATTATCTAATAATAAGTGATATTAATCGATACTTTGGTTTGGTTACTCAGTTTGATTAAATAAAAAGGCTTATTTTTAGCTCTTTTTCCTACTATAAAAATTAATCTAAATGTTACAAATTATAAAAAATCTCACCAATTAATCAGGTTCAAAGGTAGCGATAATATTAAAAATTCTAAGATAATTAAAACAATCGGGCTTTCATAAACAGCTATTTTAAATTGACTTGTAAAAGAATATAAAAATAATCTAGATATAATAATCATTAGCGCTTTAAGTTTTGTCTTAATTAATAGTGCCTGCATTGTTTTCGAGCTGTTATTCGTCGTAAACATACACGTCATCCACAATTGCAAAATTTATAGGCACTTCACATTTTACAATCACATTTTCATCTTTCACGTTTGACTCAAATCCATGGAATAAGTTTCATAGTAAATTTGATTAATAAAAAGGATTCTTTGATTCTCAGTAAGATTAGCACCTGTTTATAGAGCAGGTTGATACACAATTCATCAACAATTGAACTGATTTATCAGTCGTATAAATTATAGAAATATAAAAAAGTGAGCGTTTTATTAACTTATCATTTTTGAAATTATTCTAACTTTAGAAGGACAATAATTTGGGTAACTGCAAGATGACTAGTAATTAATTTCAAAGCAGTTGATTACATTAACTAGAAATTGTAGTGTGACTACCACTAGTTTTCGACATCTGCATAATTATCTACTTAAAGTTTATGATAGATAATAATTTAAGCGCAACTACGTTCTAAAAATACTGTTCGTTTGTATTTCCTACTACGATTTTGCAAAGATTCTCTACGCTCTTAATTCAATACCATTCTTTAAGTGCTTAAGCACACTTTTTCAACAATCCGGTTAGATAAAATGTTTATAATTACCGTGGAACAAAAACGTCGGAATATTTAACAATCCTCAATAAATTAAAAGTTCTAAAAAATAAATAATAAAAGAGAGTACTATTAAATCATACGCTACTTTTAATTGAGTCTATCATAGTCTTTTTGTTTGTAGATTATCTGGATAATCAGCAAGTTAAAGTCTTTTGAATTGATTTAAGTCTCATTTTTAGATTTGCATATTCATAAATTAAAAAATATTGTTAAATAAATATTTTGGCAAAGTTTCTTCATTTTTGATCAATTACGCATTCAGAGTTAGACTATTAAGTCTAACTTGGGTCGATTTGCAAAGTTAAAACTCTTGGAAGTTAAAACTGCATGTTTAATTTATGACATTGAAAAAGAACTAAGTTACTGCGAGATTACTGAATTTAAAAGTTTAATTAAAGCGGAAATAAATTGATGCGATAAAAGTGATGAAAGCATGTTGAGACGTCCGTCAAAATATTACAAAACCGCGCAAACAAACAGTCCGACTAATACCATTCCTAACATAAAAATAAGATCGCGCTTGATATCGGGATCACGTAGACCAGCTCCAGGAAGACTGTAGATGGATCTCCATCGTAGTGACCACAAAGGTATGATAACGTGAAGAATGTCAGGGATCATGAAGCCGAGATCGCGAACGACCTATAATTTTTTCATGACTTGATATTACATAATTAATGAATGGCATTGCATTGGAGCATGTTTAAAAACAAAATTTATATTTTTAGAATATGAAGATCAATTTTAACTCTTAAAATTCATTCACTTGGATGGACTATTTTAAGTCACATGCATGCAAATATGAATTTAAAATAAAAAATGCAAGCCTCACATAAAGGAAAAAAAACAGGAGAATAGAGAAAAGACTAGAAATGTAACAACTTGAGCGATTTTAACTTGTCGATCCTGCAAAAGTCAAAATACCTGATGCGCGTAGCCTTCTCCTCTAACGACATTGGTAACAAATTGGTCCCAGCCTCCAGCAAGAATATGCAATAGAGCGATAGCGCTTATCCCAAATGCTTTTCGATGCGTGACCGGGTTTTTATCGTCGGCCAAGTGTATCACGAGAATGGTTGATATCAACTCCGTGAGGGAGAAAAACAGCTGGTGATACCACTGAGAATAGAAGTCGTCATTCCAATAATTAATGTACACCCACCACGAGTAATAGTGGGAGAAGACTGCAGACAGGAAGAGAACTAACATGCTCGTTCGAAGTCGATTTTGAAATGCGAGCCATGTTAAATATTTCACTGTTTCGTAGAATAAAATCACACCAAAAACTATTGACATCCATATTTTTAAAGTATTCGATGTCGCATTGAAGTACATGTGCTTGTAAGAAGCAATTCCTGATTCGTACGAACCTGAAATCAAATTAAAATCAGAAGTCTATAGAGCCAAAATATTTGAATACTTTTGACATAAAACGAAGTGTTCGATGTCTAATCTCCAAATGTGATCTCTTTATCTTACTTAATAAATATTAAAACTAGAAATTGTTTCGCTCTGCACTCACAATTCTATTTAAAAAGCGAGTACTGTTACAGAGCAAAAATATTTCTAATTATAATATTTGTAGAGTAAAATAAGGAAATCGAATTTTGAGATTAGATCTTAGTTTCAACGCTCTTAAAATTTACCTTTGAAAACCGTGTCCCAGCAGGAACATGAACAATACTGCTTATCGACATCTCGAGCGAAATCTTGCCAGAAATAGTGAAGAAATGCAATGTGTAGTGGTGGAATAAGTAATGGTGCCAGAAAGGCCACAACTTTTGAGCCGATAGAAGCAAAGTTTATGTACAGAATGCGTTTCAACATGATTCCGACTAGATTTTCAAGTCTTTAGTCTCCATATTAATCCCTTATATTATTCAGTGATAGAAACTTTCCAATTCCGTTGCCAGAAGAGAGAACTTTATTTTTTTCATGCTTATTCTTGAACTCGATCTCTTCAGCCATCGCGCTTCCTTCCTACTTCTTACTTCCAAAATAGTAGAGACCTGTAAAGTTCCAAATATATTCAGGGTTTTACAAATTGCTGGAATTATTTATAGACGTGCCAACAGATAGAATAGTCTTCGTGTTGCTTCGTGGAATAAATGATTAAGAAACGGACAATTTTCAATAGGAGATATTAAATAAATGCTAACACATATTTAAATAAAAAAGACTAAATAATGAAGAAATTGAAAATATAAGTTGCCAATGTCTTTCGTTTATGGGAATTTTTGAAAATTTGAATAAATAAAATATGTGAAATACGAACCTATAGACAAATTTTGAGGTTATAGGTTTCGTTGCAAAACTTTTAGGACAGCGAGTATTCGTTGAAATCGATAAAAGAAAATTTTATTCCTCTCTCATTTTGAAGATAGAAGATTAATTTTAGAAAATTAGATATTTCTTTGAATTGACATTTTATAGCACTTTGAAGGACATTTGACAAGCACGAAATATTTTGACAGATGCTGGTAACTGGTTAACGACATGAGGTTTCAGTTTCCCTTTTTGGCACATTTTCTTGGATTCGCAATAATGCCAAAAAAATAAATTGGCTTATGCAAGATCTTAATTCTTTATATAATATTTACATGTCCCAACTAACCGGCATTTTAAAGAAGTGGAGTGCACGTATAGATTTACACGCATGTTCGATATTTTGATTATGATTGTAATTCTTATAAATGCCACAAGAGAGCGCTGCATGTATTGTGGCCGCAAGCCGATTTGAAACTTGAAAAAAAAAAGGCTAAAAAGCATTAAAACGGTTAGAACTTGAACGCGTCAGCTTTGAAGTTTTTCGAATTGTAGTTGCATCAGGTTGCATTTTATCGAATTTGGATCATTTAGAGATTACGGAAATCATTTTGATGAAAGGAGAAAAGCGAGAGAATGTTTTAGGCATTGAATAATGAATAGGTAAATAATATGCATCTTTTAATTTTTGGGATATTACAGATTATATTTTGCGACATATTTTTAAGGTTAGGAAAGCACATTTTTGTTATATTCGTTATATTTATTACAAGAGTTACAAGGAGACTCTTGGAGATAGTAGATTGCTCGTTAGTTTTTTTTTTTTTTTTTAAGATAGTTCTCTAAAAATTTGATATTAATATAACAGCACTGAACTCACTTAAATAAAAAAAAATTAATTAAATTTGAAAAAAACTGAGGAAAAATTACATATTTAAATTGAAATTTTTTCGCTCTACAGACGCATTTCTATTTCTAAAAGAAATACCTAGATTACAGAGCGACAAAAAATTTAGTTCTGTTCTAATATTTGTAGAATGATTTAAGGAAATCGAATTTTGAGATTAGAACACGTAAAACCAAAATCTTTAAATTATTTTAAAATAGCTCTATTTCTCTTGGTACTACACATGTAATTTATTTCTTCAATGATAGTAATCGTCTCACATCAGCGGTTTTCACTGGATGTCACCGACTGCAGTTATGCAAACTTTATAATAAAGGCATAGCATAATTTAAACACGTGCGTAAGTATGAGATTCAGAAAATAGTTCAAGCCACGCTTCATAGATTATAACTTTTGAAATTATTTCATCCAAGCTAACAAAGATATTCTCTTATCTCAATAAGTTTTATATAAAATATTCAAACTAGAAAATAAAGATTTCTGCATTTATAAAAATCATTTACGGAAATACTAAAAAAAAGTTTTCATTGATAAAAACATTTATGACTCATTATAGAAACTTTGTTTCCTTCAACAAGAAATTTTTGTTACAACAAAGTCATATTTAAAATTTGTATATTTGTAGGATGTATTATTGTGTATGGTATATGTAACAAAATACCTGATACTTATTAATCGATTTTTCTAATTGGTTAGACAGGAAAGTCTAGACGAGAAGTGATTGATCACTATTTTTGTTTATCTAAATTTGTACAGATCATTGGTCTTATTTACGTCATTCGCGTAACGTATGTTTTTCTTGTTATTTAAATTATCGGATGTCGTCTTTCATGGAAATTTAATTTTCACAGTTGATTCTTTTTTATTTAATAGTGACATATTTAACATCATTACATTATCCTTTCTGAACTGGATTCGCTGGATTCTAGCTGAAATCAATTTTAAATTAAAATATAAACGGAGATTAGATCCTTTAAATTGTAAATGAATAATCAAATACATATATCTTTGAAGATACATACATATATGTATATCTATTAATGAATTAATCAAACTGTTTTTGTCAGCATCATCATTATTTTTAGGCGTTTTGCGTTCAATATTTGCGAAGATGAGAACTTATGCAGAATTCTTATTATCTTCCCAAACTATTATCGATGTTTCTAGAATTATTTACACATTATGGATTAGAACTTGAGATCGTCGCACTTATACCGCATGTGAATTATCAGAGATATATTACTCTTTTTTGCAAGTCTAGCTTCAGACGCAAGCATACAGCTAATAATCCTGTTAATTATCGTATTTATTCTACGTCAGGAATACTGAAAACGATTGACCCCTAATCTATAGTATCTTGCTCGTAAATGACGTATCTAAGAAAATTTTTGCTTCTAACTCCCAAAGGCAAACTTTTTTATTCTGAATTAAAGTTTTTTTAACTGACAATTTCTCGTGAGATTTTTTGTACAGAAATAAATTTTCTATCAAATTGGATGGAAATAAGCATGTTGATAATCTTTTCTGTTTACAGATTTAGGAAAAACCCGTTGGTAATCAAATTCATAGAAATGGGGAGGTCATCCAGTCAATTAAGATTCCGAAATCTATTCCCTTTAGTAGGTAACTTCTATCATTTTCTTGTTTCTATTTTGATAGTATCTCTTTCAATCAAAAAATTTTAATTAATATTTAAAGTCGATTATCACAGGCTTCGTAGTCTTTCTCCTATTCTATTATTATTTTTAAAAAATTCCTCTTTTTTACGCTGTTATTAAAATTCCCCTTTTTTTCGTTTTTCATTTGAAAATGAAACTATTTTCCGTTAAAAATTAATTTGTTTTGTTGTAAATCATCTTTTTTCGTAGAAAATCTCAATATTTAGTTGATTATCAATTTTTTTGGTTGAAAAGTAAACTAGGCTGTTAAAAATTCACTTTTTTGTTTGAAAACTAAACTATTCAAAAGAATTCATCACCCTATTTTCCCTGTTTAGAGAATTTTTTGCTATGAAGCCTGTTATCACTTTTACAGATTTGTATATACTTTTGATTTATGTAGTTCTATGTTTCCTATTACATATATAAATCAGAACTAGTGGATTTCGAACTTGAGGTTATTTCTGTAACCATTGACGAGAATATTACACGTCATATGAATGTCATGCCAGGTCAGGATTAAGTTTAATTAGCCACATGACTGTAAACACATTAAAAGTGTACTATTGTCGAGAAATTTCCAGAGTGGATTTCCTTGTATGTAGTTTACGGAAGTCGAGGACGCATTTTTTTTTTTTCCAGAAAGCAAGGATCCCAGACAGGCCTTTTTTTCGCTGTTATATTGGTCTTGATAAGATAAAAGGTAAAAATCGATGAAGGTTCTCTGGATTTTGTTACAATTTTGCCCTCATGTATACTGAAGTAACCTTATTACGTTCAATCTTATTACAACCTCTCACGGCTGGATTAACATGATCTGGAGATACTTTCAGATTTATTATAAGTAGATGAACTTTTAGCCAGGAAGAGGTTCAGTAAAATTTGTTTCTAAGTGTTCTTTAAAAATTCTATACTTTCCTCTTCTTTTTTATATTTTAAGTTTTTCTATCATTGCGCTCAATTATAAGTCAACACCGCGTCATAATTTTATTCTGACTTACATCTGACTTTGTTTTGTAGTCTTCCTTTATTATGTATTCCTGCGACATACTCCGTGACCTCTTGACCAAGAACGATTTAAAAATTTTTTTCAATTATCTATTAGTTCTAATATTGCCTTCGAAATGTCTTATTCCATCTTCTTTTGTATGAAGGGTTGGACGTTTTAAATTCAAAGCACTTTCTGTTTTTGAATCAAGATCTTTTAGAATTTCTTCTAGAAAATTCAACCTGACCTGAGCCAATGCACTTTTATTATAGATTCTAAAACGGAAAAAATCCGTTTTTTGTCTCAACCGATTCGTAAAGGGCTAGACAATTTAATCTCGAGCGAATGTAGGTGATTTATTTACTAATTGAAGCAAAAAAATCTTCCTATGGGTAAATAATGCGAAATTATCATTTGAGACTAGTTTAACTTGCTGTGGAAGAGGGGAATGCCCGCTGGAAGTATCATGAGCAAACGTCAAAAGTAAGTGTTGATATTTATAAATGAAAAGACGACTCATTTCTGACAAATTTAGCTGAAAAGAACAAAAAATAGAAAGTAGAAGGACACCTGGTTAAACTTCTACCTATCGAAATTGATTATTCATCGTTAAGTCTTTCTGCAAAAAAAAGTGGTTATTAATTTTTTTGAATTAAATACTTCCAAAAGCTCGTTATACTGTTAGACGTTACTGAACATTTACTTATCAAATTCGAACTCTTCATTTTACTTGATAAATATTAGATATTTTTTCATTCTGTATGCATATTTCTGTTTAAAAACTGAATAGCGTTACAAAGAGCGAAAAAATATATAATTATAACATTTAATGATTTAAATGAGGAAATCGAAACAACTCTTATCTGATGAAATTTGTAGACTTCGAAAGCATTTCAAGGACAGTTCCTTTCCCTGAGTAACTTCCCCAGAAGTAAATTTTACAGAGATTGAATATTATTAAAGTAGCACGTCTGCAGCTGTGTATTTAAATTTAATGAAGTCAATTTCTGTGAATGTCCTCTGCGTGATTGAGGGAGGGACTCAGGGTTTTTTAATATATCGACCATCGACTCTATTAAAGCAATAAACGTTTTGACAAGAGTCAATAGGCAGACAATGCATTGATTATCCTCCCAGCTCCTCGATGTTACTTTGCCCGCTAAAAAATGTCCTCTTCTATAAATATTATGATAATGAATTAAAATTTTAGTTCAAGTTTCAATATTCTTAGTTTTATCTGGAAATTTCTCTAGTCGATGTTTAATGTTTTCAAATTGGATTTTTATCTCGAAAATAGATCGATAAGGTCTTCGAGTTCAATGAAAGGCAGGGCATTGCATTAGCGGTCAAGGTTCGACGAGAGTGATAACATTCTTTCAGATTCGTTGCCCCAACAATATGTCTTAGGTTGCAGTTATTTATTCAACTATCTTCCCCTCTTACTCGAAAGAATCGAGAGAGGAATTATGATTTGAGTTTTATGATAAAATTTGTTGTTTCATGATTCTCTTAAAATAGACTCAATCCCTCGCCTTTCCAATAAGTTTTTTACCGATTTAACTTTCTGTGATGTATTTCTTCCTATATCAAGAATGATTTATTCATTAATGTTTAAAATATCTGCTTTTGACCTTGCGTGCCCGACCCTGATTACCCTCTCAATGAACTCACAATCTTAAAAAAAAATAAAAACGATTGCATTTTTACAAAAAAAAAAGGAAATATTTAGTCTAATGTTCGTCTTTAATTAATTTTCGATTGCTAAATGATGTTTGTTGTTGTAAAGAGAATTATTATTTCTAATCTAACTAGTCAGGAAATTACTTAATTTATATTTTAGAAAGCAGTTCATTGCATTAGTCTCCTTTTTGTAGGAAATGTTACCTAGAGGAAGAAATAAGGAACGAGAAAATGGATCAACTCGGAATGATATTCAAGGATGGAGAGTTACTCTAATAACGGACAAAACATGAGGAATAAACTTCAGTTTCGGTAAGTCTTTAAATGCTTTTCGATAAAAAATAGAAAAAAGCTAGTACCTCCTTCTTTGTTATCACATTGACGAGTGTGATAACATCAAGAAATTGAGTGAAAATTAATTTAACATGCTTTTGGATACTCTAAAGTGTCATATAACAATAGCTTCAGAATTGCAAGGGTCATCGGCTTACCAAGATAAATTCTAGCGGTAGCAATTTGTATGTGCATGTGCAAAGATAAACTTGCAGAGTCAGCACTCCGTCGCAAAGAGATAATCGTAACGTAGAACTGATTTGAAACTAATCACTCCTTGACAGCTGAGTCTAGTAGAAGTAAAAATATAAGAATTCCTCTTTTTCTTCACGTTTTTTAAAAAATTCCCCTATTCAGTGAAATATTAATTTTTTCGTTGAAAATTTCCATATTTATTGGAAAATTTACTCTTATGGTTGAAATGTCAACTATTTTTTGTTATACTTTTTTTGTCGAAAATTATGTTACCTTTAGTATTGTATTTTTAGTCAAAAGGAGAGAAATTTTCTATTCATCAAAGCATTTCTTTTAGAAAGACGAATTTTAAATTTATATTACTTTTAGATTCTATTTTGGTATACTTGTTATTTGAAAAACCTATTTTTGTCCTTTGTAGACAGAATTCATGTAAATATTTGAAATTTACAAGATAACGGACTGTTTATGTGGAATATTTAAGATGTATCTTCAGATTATACGTGTGTAGTATGAATCTCCTCAATCAAGTGGTTAAGACTTTTTTTTTTTGAAAAAATAAGAATTTGCATTATTTTCCATTGCATATTTCATATGCGTATCATTTAGAGCTTAGAGCTCTTTAAGAGAAGTAATTAAAATTGCATTTAACATACTATAAACTAGAATTTATCGTAGTCGTTGGGATACCAGTATCTTGAAAAAAAATTCATTTGAAATTTGAATATATAAAGTATTTCCAATAAATGATAAGTAAGGAAATAAATTTTAAATACGATAATGAAAATTTAAATTATTAAATTCTGGGCCTATTAGAAAAGATTAATCTTTATCTTATTCTTGAATTAAGTCTATCGTCTTTTGTAGATAATAAAGTAAGTTTCTGTTTTTAGCCGGGTCATTGTTCTCATTTCAAAAAGAATTTGCGACAAATGTATTTCTGTCTGAGAATCCGTCGATCTTTTTAGAGAAAGCTTTTGTCCCGGAGAAATTCAGAGAAAGTTATTATTGAATTTAAATTAATATAAAAACATCCATTTTCAAAATTAGACACTTAAAAAAACAGAAATCTTTTTAAAAAAGTGATTGGAACGTTACTTTTTGAAAATTAAACTTAGAACTTATAATTAAAAGCGGAAACTAAATTCAATAGAATTCAACTCAATTAAACTAGATTTGAAATGAACTGAACTGAATTGAAAGTGAATTGAACTGGATTCAACTCCATTGAAAGTAAAATCAATTTAAAACTTAGATGCACACCTGAATTTTAAGTGAATTTAATCAAATTCACAAATAAAAATTTGGGGGATAAGAAGGAAAACATTTATAACGTGAAATATTTTTAAAATTCAAGAAGAAAGTCTCCAGAAATTTTTGAATTAATTTCTGGAGGTCGATTTCGAACAAGAACGTGATAGATTTTTTGCAGGAGATGGTTCCTTCCTTTGCATCATATTCCGTAGGAATTGTTGCAATCTTGTTTTGTACGTGGCTTGCTTTAAGATAGTGCAAGCCTAAATCCGTACGCACTCAAAAATAAATCAAAAGAACATATTCTTTATTTAGCCAACATTTTTTAACCAAGCGGAGTGTTGATTTTTTTTTGGGATTGGACTCATTGTTAGGTACTGATAATGAGTTTATTTCTAGCTTTCGACCAACGCATTCTGTCTCCTTTTTAATCTCTTATTGTATTTCGTTTAAGAGATTCTGGTTAGAAAATGACAACATTATTTTCTCCGGCGAAGAAAATGAGGAGAATTTATGACTGCGGCATTCAAATCACCTTATAACGGGATATTTTGAATTTAAATCTCAAGTGTAACGAAGGTGAAAAAGGATTTTATATTCTTATTGCTCGAGAATAACTCGAGTGACGTAAAGAAAACAACTTTTGGTTATGAGAATCAAGTTAAAGATTACGTTTTATCACTTTTTAATCTATTTCTTATTTTTTTATTTGAGTGAAAAGTTATTAGTGTTTATTTTTTATTGAAGGTTAAGGAGAGTCTGAAAATAATTTTAATAGAATGAATATTTATTAAGAAGGGAAATTATTAAGTTTTGGAAAACAAATTTAAAAAGTTTGTTTTTCAGATATAATTATTTAGTTTCTTTAAAGTCGTGTACGAGACCTACAAGCTATAAAAGTGCTTTAAGGAACACGCGAGGCTCAGGTTCATTCAATGTCCTTAAAAAATATAAAAAAAACTGTAGATCTCACACTCGATCCTTAACTGGTTTTCGTTTTATTGTAGGGGCGTTCTGGGATCTCTTGGAATATTTTTGAAATTCTTTGAAATCCATTGAACTCCTCGTAAAAAAATGTTTTTAAAGTTTCGAGTTTTTAAATTTGTATTTTAAATTTGTTGGCCCCTTAGTTGAAATTAAATTAAAATTTTAAGTGTCGCGCACAGCGATAATTATAATTTGATTAGCATTTTATTCGAAAGTAGTCGACTATTGAACGGTCAATACCAATGTCATCGGTACATACTTGGCAGATACAAACGGAAGTGAAGAATAATTTTAACAAAAGTCATCAGGAGAAACCAATTGAAACCAGTACACATACATAGTTTTTCCTCCTCTGATAATATCATAAAGTTGCAGTGTCACAAATTGAGCAAATGAATAAATTGGTTTAAAAAGTTCTAAATAAAGTCACTGAATAAATTGTTCTAACTCAGTTTCTCGAAAACTTTAGTTCATTCTAGCAATTCATCGAGACATCAATAACCATAATTGTCTCAAAGTTCAAGATCACAATTCTCTCAAATGACCTTTTCTTTTAAGGCGTTCTTTCAACCTTTTCAAAGGCATTTTTTTCTGTAATGAAAATTATAAAACTTTTATCACTCTATAGTAAAACTTAGAGATAATTAAAACTATATAATATAATAATATATATAATATAATTTAAATATAGAAACACTAAGAATTAGATTTAGAGACAAAAATGGAATTTGAGTGTGGGTTATATATTTTTTAAAATTATTTCCTGCGAATTTGAAAAGCGTAACTACAACCGGGAATTCCGTAGAAAAATCTGTCATACTTAGACCATGTAAATTAGTCGGCATATGCAAATGTTAACACGTGGTTGATTGGAATAAAGGTGGAAGAAAACCGGTTCCATTATACCGATTCATGGTGGTGATGACGAGATTCCCCGCTAATCTGTCGCATTGATGGGAGTCCCATTATATTTTTAAAGGAAATGAAGGTGAAATGAAGGACAGAGCCAGTCATTTATTTATTTCTCATATTCCACAAGTGCAAGGTTCGATTTCAAGGGGACTCAATTTTTCCAGTGTTTTCCGATTTCCAGACTCAAATAAATGAGTTCGGACTATTTCCTTTTTATTCAGTACAGGAATTTCGAGTTCAAACTTTAAATTCTTCAGCCTTTAGCTATAAAGTCCGGATCCTTAAAAATCGAGATTATTGAACTTGAACACATATTTATTTCCCGGTGGTGGAACTTTTTCATGAAAAAAAAAAAAAACTGTTTTTATTATTTCGAAGAAACGATATGACGATCTCAAGCGAGGACATGCAATTGCTGACGATAGCGACTCTGAAAAAAAGTTTTTGCAAGAAAAATTGTTACGTTCATGATGAACGTCAGTCGCCAGGCGGGTATTGTTTTATGTTCATCTGGTAGAGATCCATACACGTGCTATTTGCTTTTTTTCTCTAAAAAAAACGAACACGCTGTCTATCGTGCACGCGACTCAGATTTTTTCACAGCGTCGTGGACGTTTTTCTCTTACTGATAATTATTTACTCTCAGTGAAATGGTAGAAATTTTCGATTCCCTTACTCCCCTGCTTTTTTTCTCCATCAATTTGGTTGAAAGTTATCTTGAAAAGAAATGAGTTATACTTGGTTATACGACCAATTTAGCAATATATAATTGATTTCAATTCAAAGAAATCTATAACTAAAAAAGTATTCTATCCAAAAGCTAGAAAAAATGATAGAGTTTCGAATAAATCTGATTCATTAATCGGAGGATGAAAACAAACAAGTAAAGCATTCCACACCCATTTTCCCTAATTGGTTCTATTTCCTAGAATCTAACACTGGGAAATAATTGTTTCCAAACAATAATTGCCAATAAACAAGAAATGAAAAATTAACAAATTAATTAAGATTGACCATTTTCCTGGGAATCCACATACATCAATAAAATTGTCGAATATGGGATATTGAATACAGACACAACATTTTTTGCCTCTACGAGTAACGCGTCTCAAGTAAAGAATCCAATACCATCCACGCAGACTGATATCGAACGAAGGTCGTGGGGTTCGTGGCTTTATAAGCGAGGCCTCCACCATGTGCCAGTCATTCGTTGCTACAAGCTCACAACGCGAGCGTGGCGTGAAATAAATCAAATAAATACTCTCAAAGTGTGCAAAAGTTGTTCTAACTTAACTAATTGTAAAGTTGAGTTTAGTTTGTGACCGTGTCAACAAAATCAACAATCCAGAGTGCTCTGCTAACCAAGGGCATCAGAAATAAATCCGTAAAGGATCCAAGTAAAGGCATTGCAAATCGACAAGTGCTTTCTTCTGAAAATTCAAAGTTTGGAAAGAAGAAAAGCCACGATGTACACCAACCCCTTCAACCGAAAACACAGCACGATCCGTCAAGTGTTGGATCGTCTGCTGGATCCGACGAAAAAACCGATCAGGAGGTCAGAAAGTGTCTCCAGTTCTGGAAGCAACAGTTCCAAGGGCAGCAACAGTTCCTTTGGAGGATCCTCGAGTCATAGGGGGATCCTTCAGTGGGGAAGGAAGTGAATGACCCTAGACACTCTTTCGAAAGGAATCCGAAAGAGAGTGGATTTTACTCAATACCAAAGGAATCATATTCTCTGGGACCTATGCTATCCTGCCAAAAGATCCATCAAGGAGAAGTTCATGAGGCAAAATCTAGAGCTAGATTTCTTGTGCTTTCATGATCCGGAGATGATCATCAGGACATCATCACATTTCTATCTTCCAACTTCCAGCGCTATGATTTCATCTATTAATGTTAATCAACGCTCATCAAGTGCTATTATTATTCATCAATTTCACACATCCAGAATTTTTTGTATTAGTCTCAAGAAGTTCATACAAGTGCTGTTTTTGTTAATATTAATGTTATTGTTTTCTACTTCATCAATTCATCATTTAACTTGAAAGTTCTTTAGAAACATTTGCATTCTACAAAATGAGATTTTTTGGAAACTGTGTTTATTGTCAATGTAGGATAGTCGAGTTTCCATTTTAAATATAGTTTTTAAGCTGCTAGTCAAAAGACAGTATTATTAAGTGTCTCTGATTTTCACCTTCATGTATCAATTCAAATCTATTTTGCTGGTTTTAATTCATTTTTTATTTATTCCATCTTTTGTACAACGAACGAGTTTGTCAAAATAAATATATTTATTTGAGATTGTTAAATTGTCTTAAAACAATATCCTCTTTTCAAATCCACTCCTCTTCTACCTCTATAAATTTTTAAAATACCAATTTTAGTTTTTATTTATAAATCAGGGTGTCAAAATACATATATAGAGTGAAAAGATATTTATTTCTAATTTTTGTTGAGTAAAATGAAGAAATTTTATTCTGAGGCTGTAACTTGGACACAGCGCCCTGAATAATATTTTTTAAAGAAGTTATTACGTTTTACATTCTAAGACGTTTGTTGACAAAAGACTTTAAACTCTTATCGTATCAGTTTATTTATCTCCCATTTGATAACTTTAATTAAGTCCTCAATCTGCGGTTTTATTCTTGATTATTATTATTATTTATTCAGAAATAGAACTGAAGATCACTTTATATTTCAATTTGAATTATTTATATTTTCTTTTTGTAAAATAATTCAATTTATTTGATTTATCTTACTCAATGTATGAAAAAGTCGTGGAGCAATTATAAAAGCATTTTAAATAGTGCAGATCATTTTAATTACGATTCATTTGGCAGAGACGATATTACATCAGGTTCACACGATTGAAGTTCAAGGCTGTGAATTAAGTAACAAGCGGTCTCAAGCTTCTACTTTAATCGTAAAAAATGAAGAAAAAAAATCCCTTTCTTAATAGCTATCTCCTTTAACTCTGTTGAGACCAAGCTCTAATCTCAAAATTCGACTACTTCATTTTACTAAATAAATTGTATAATTAGATATTTTTTCGCTCTTTAGTAGTACTTTTTTTTTAAATAGATGTGTAGAACGAAAAAATACCTAATCTTAATATTTTCTGCTAAATTTGGATTATCGAGTTGTCTGAATATTCAATGTAATGCGATTTGTGTGTCAATCTCATTTGTTATCATTTTTAGTGCACTGAAAATGAAAACCAGCAAGTGATATCGTAATCAGTAAAGACTCAATGGGCAATTTTATTATTGAAGTAATAAAAGCTGAATTGAAGTAAAAAAATTTCAGAGTCATTTTATTGTTCTATTATTTTTATTGCTCTATTTAATATCTATATGACAATTAGTGTCTGTTAATATTTTCAAGGTGAACGGTGTTTTTATAATAATTGTACCAAAAGAACTATAAATACTTGGGATGTTTATGCTTTTACAAAGAAATTTTTTTTTAAACTTCGAAGAAGTTATTTTCTTTTAATGGAAAGAATGTCACGTGGTGAGTAACGTGAAAATAGACCGGTTCACTTTTTTTTATTTACTCCCTCAAATTATATACAATTTATATTCTATATGTATAATTCCTCTTTATATCATTGTCCGAGACAGAAATGATTTATATACGTGGTGTCTGCAAGTTTTTTAAATTCATTAAATCTTCTCTTACATGTGATTCTCAGGTGTCCAAGATTCTGTGAGACATGACTACAGCTTATTTTTAATAATCTAAATTTTTAATGGTAATCTCCTATTCAAATTAAAATAATATTTATATTTTGAAAAAATTTCTTATCACGTCATTTGAATCTTTTGAAGGTCTTGTATTAAATTCCTTAAAATATTTTTTAATCTTTGGAGATTTTTAGAAATCCCCTAAAATCTTTTGAAATATTTAGAAAGTCGATCAAATCTCTCACAACTTTTTGAAAATTTTTTAAATCACATGGAATTTCTTTAAATCTTTTGAAACTTCTTGTGATTTCTTAAGAAACTCTGAAATCCATTTTTAATCTCTCACAAACTTTATAAACACATTAAAATCTCGAATTGAATCTACTGATAAAAGTTCTTATCCTTCAAATAATTGCTTCTGACCTAGATTTTTTGCTCTTATATTATTATTCATTTTGCACATGTTTAAACATATTTAAACATCCACAATATGAATACTGTCTAAGAATTATCACCTTCGATCTTCACATTTAAATATCCGTGGTTCCTCTTTAAAATTATGCGTAATAAAATTTGCTTAAGAGGTCTATTTAAAGCAATCAATTCCGTAGGAGGAAAATTCATAAATTCAAGGAATTTCTAGATATTTCGAAAGATTATAGGGAACTTGAAAACACTTCTAGGAATTCCAAGAAAGTTTAAGGGATTTTGAATTTTGTTTTAAATCTCTTAATAATATCCTTAAACTCTTCTGAATTCTTTTAGAAATTATGAAATTGCCGAATTTTGAATGACTTAATGTGAAGTTATTCAATTTTAAATGCTTTCAATTCAGTAGTTTTAACTTTTAATTTAAAATTCTTTTACCTATGACCATTTTTAGTTCAAATTTCTACGCGAAATTTTAGGCTCTACTATTTAAAATTGTCGGAGGCTTAATCAAAAAGTAGATCATATATTTACTTTATTGTTTTTGAATAAGTTTTTTTAATCGAATTCAAATGCCTTAAAATTTCAAAATTGGTTTTTATAAATGCCAGACTGAATGATTAGTGACTTCCATTTAACAATTTTAATCATGTATTTAAAAGAGATTTGTCATCAAAAACATTTTAGTCAAATCACAAAATTTATGTGAACATTTTCATGATTTTTTTTTTTTTATCTAAAATTTCTTTTCCTTTTATTTAATTTCGATCTATCGACGTCCTCCTTAAATAATCCACATGTCGTGAATTTGGTGCCATAAGAAATATTAAAAATGGTTTCTTTTATTGTTTTTATTATTTTTCCTTACAAAAAGAATTGTGAAAAATTTGATATTCTCTCATTGTGAGAGGAAAAAATTAATTGTCCAAGACCTGGAAACCTTAACAAAGTTTCATTAAATGGTGTCAAGTGCGTGCGCGAACTTAGGTGATAGCCATTAATCGTGATCTCCTTAATCACTGTGATAATAATTATAGACACGATATGCTGAACTAAGTATAAGTATTTATTAAACATGATTTATAAGTGTTCTGGTAATTAATAATCAATTGAATCAGACAAAAAACTTATAATCCTAACAACTTTCGAAAAAGAGGGTCAACTCTTACGCATTAATAAATTTGTCCTCAGTAGTAAAATTAGCAACTACTCTTTGAGAGAAGATTATTATGATGAGCTTTGTACAATGTTAAGTTAGAAATATGCGAAATATGTAATAAAAACAAGAGAAGGTCTCTTTTAAATATCATGTTGTGACTATGGGAATTAATACTATTCCTATAATTACACATCTCAATAACAAAGAGTGTTTGATCTTGAAAATTTGAATTTTCCGTTTAGAAGATTTTCTTTTTCACTCTTTTTAAATTTGAATGTCTGAATTAGTAGAATCTACCATCTTTGATTCAATTATACCTTTTTTTTTTGAATAACAATGAATTCCTCTTTTTTTCTACTGTTCTCAATAAAATTCTTTTGTTTTCTCGGTTTTCAATAAATTATACTAAAGTGAGGACTGATTTAATAAAACCCCACTAGAAAATTTAACTATGTATGTATTTGGTTGAAAATCAATCTTTTTTCCTCAAAAATTAAAATACATAGTTGCTAATCCACTGTTTAAATTGAAAAGTGAACTATTCCGTTGGAAAATCGTTTTGGTTGAAATTTTGTCTTTTTTGGTTGAATTTCGAGAGAAAATCACCCTAACTTTCCCTGTTTTGTGAGTATTTTGAGATGAGAAGCTTGAATTGTCACGACTCTTGCTAGTGGTGACAAAAAAGATATTCAAATCACTTTCCTGTAGTGAGACCGCACTCATAAAATAATTGATATAGAAGTAGTCATATGCAATGGTTTTTCTAGCGAATATTAATTGTTTCTTATGAGTGTATCTGTTGATTTAAGACGCAAGTTTCTAATAATAGAATGAGGACTTTATTGACGACGTTTGTTGAATTAGAAACAGTCTGTTCTCAATTAAAGGAAATGAAACATGCATCTGTTAAAATATATATATCACTTGGCATTTGAATAACACGTAAATTCCTGTAACAAATAGTTGGTTCAAAAGAAGAAATGAGTTTTTGTCTTTTATCACAAGCTGATCGATCGCTTTTCAGATTCTATTTCTACTTTTATACTTCCGTATTGATAAATTTACAATGAAGAGTGAAAGATATTTCTTATTCAAGATTTTTGAATTGTTCGGTTTCTGGTAAACGTAAATAACTGTTTAATAGGCAATTTAGTGACATTTCTTAATGTAGCAGGAACCCGTTGCAAATCATTAAATTATTCATGATTCTTTAGGGATTTTTGTCGAATTTGACATTCACATGTAGACGCCTCACTTTCTTAATTATTTTTTGTCTCGTGAATACTTCGTCGTCTATCTTTCCAGAGAATTTACATATTATACGAATCTATATACATACCGAATAACATCTAACGAAACCTTGAAATTCTGTTCCTTTAATACCATTACCATTTTTGATAGTCTTGAAATATATATCCGGTTTTGAATAAGGTATGTTCTGATATTATTAACGCTAGTCACAAACGTGATATAAAAGTGTAAAGTAATAATGGAATTTATTTCTAATCGTAATATTAGGGTTCCTTTCAAAAATCAGTTTAACTCACATTTTGTATTTAAAGTAAAGCATTAGAAAATAATTTTCATAGGGTGGCCGCTTTTTTTTTAGTTTCAAATTATTATCGAATCGTTTTAAAAATTCTTTTGAAGTTAAAAAAAATTTAACTCCTTGGAATTTCTATTAATTTAGAATCACTTGAAGTTTTTTTAAATTCTTTAGTCATTCAAAATGTTTTGAAATCTTTAAAATCATGTGACATTTCTTATAAAGCCTTCAACTCTTCGGAATTATTTTAAAATTCTTTAAAAGTCTATAAAATTGTATTTTTATTTTAAAAATTATTGATAAAAGGATTAAAGAACAAAGAAAAGCCATTTTATTAACTATTGACTTTCAGAAACTATTTTTTTTAAGACCAGGAGAAATATTTACTGATCGGGAATTTTTTTCTTAAATTAAAATGGATGTTTTAGGAAAAATTTCAATTCTGCCGTTATGGAATATCAGTTAGTCTGAATTGTTACAAAATAATAAATTGTTTATTGTCATTTTCTGACATTTTGTTTCACATTGTGCATCGGTAAAGTTATATTCTAATATTGAATTATTTCTAAACGTATAAAAATGTTATTTCATCTAAATTCATTCGCAATTAAAAATATTACATTTTTATCTTGGCTCCATGCCTTCTTGATTTCCAAATTGTAAATAAAGCTTGGAGTTAATGTTTGTAAAAATGTACGGTTTTGATTCACTTGGACATAATACTGTTTCGAGAATGTTGGGTAGTCCTGCCTCAGTTTTATTTCCGACTGGTTCTAACATATTATTCCAGAGAAGATTTGCACCTGTGGAAAATGTTTTATTTCAATTATTTCTTCAAATAAATTAGTAAATTATGGTTAATTATTAAATATATTTATTCACATGTTTCAATAAGTAATAATTGTTTCTTTCCAAAAAAAGTTTTCATCAAAAAAATTATCAATACTAATAAGATTCTTTAATTCATTTATGAAAAGTTTTAATTATTTGATACGCCTGATGATACGCAGCCAATTATGCAGTGATGTAAATAAATAACTTTTACCTTTTTCCTTAAAATTTCCTCAATACTTCTTTAGTAATTATAATAATTCAAAGTATATTCTATTTTCATCTTAAGCACTTTTCTATATATTTTAATCAATGAATAATCAACTGATAATTGACAAAAGTGCGCCTGCTG
>JAUEJJ010000017.1:13979846-13990325 GCA_032164275.1 Synergus coniferae | reverse complement strand
GTAGACTAAAAAAGCTCATTTAAAATTAAAAATTTAAGGATGTGAAATCCAAGATTTTAAATTGTATTTGTTGAGTAAAATGAAGAGATTGAATTTTGAGATTAGAATTTGAATAAAAAGACTTTAAAGCAATATTTAAAAAGTTTTGTGTATTAATAGTTAATTCTCTATTTTTCTTTTACGACTAGATCGTCGAAAACGACACAACAGTGATCTAATCAATAAATGAAAGCAGATATATTATCGAACACAGAGTAAAAATGACCGACATCAACAGTCCGAATCGACTTTCCAGCGAAGAATGGGAAAATGGTTTAAGCAACGAAACTCTGTTTCTTCCAAATGGAGAACTTTTCCCATCGACTGGCAATGGCTTGTCAAATTTGCTTTCAAGTTCCCTCAGCGTCGATAAAATGAAAAATAATTCTTGGCGTCAGGAGTGCTTGAAACTGAGCACGATCTTTCCGGAAGTAGATCCGGAATTTATGAAAAAGATCTACATTAGCAAATTGTCTGACGAAAATTTACGAGGGGAAGAAGAGATATTGCAAGCTGTTGTAGACGAAGTTTTAAAAAATGAGAAGCATACTCGCTTCGATTTTTCTTTGGAGAATCCTGAGAACCCTCTTCCAGAGACAAACTCCAACACGGTTGACCTGATTCAATTTTTATCATCCGTTTTTCCAGACGCAAATCCGTTCTATTTAAAAACTATCGCTTCGCAAGATTGTGAAAACCCTGGCACGTTAGAAAAATTTGTTGCGGAAAAGTTAGAAACTCGAGATTATCCTACTAAAGAAGACAGTTGTGTGCCTGTTAAAAATAAAAAAGGAATTAAAAAAAAAGAATATGTGGACTCTTTTGACGTGCAGGAATTTTTAAAAAGCGTTCCTGATCCGTTTCAAGTTTATGAAAATCCTGAAAGGAAATGGACTTACAATATCGTGACTTTTGAATTATTGAAGAATCACTTCAACAAAATAAGAGTATGTTTTTATATATAAACATTGGAATTTAAATTTGAAACTAAAATAATTATTTTTGTATTTACAGATCTCCACAATTTCGGAAAAATATACTAGATGTTCTTTTAATGCGATTTTGACTTTTAAAGCTTTGCAGGAATTGAAATGCGATATGAAACAAACGCGAAAGAAGAGGCCTGTAAAAACTGAAAACACAGAAGTGCTACAAGAATTCGCTTTTATTGTGAATAAACAACGTATCAAAAATGTCATCGAGCAGAAGAGGAAACACGAACAAAAGTTAATTCAAAAAATGAAGGTGGTGAAACTGATTTAAGATTACATATTGTAAAAAATTGTAAAACATTTTAACGATTTTTTAATGGCTTTCAGGATAACAAAGAGCTTTTGCAATGCGAATGTTGCTATGAAGAATTACCAGCTAATCCAAACTGCATAATAACTTGTCAAGAAGGGCACGTATTTTGCGATAATTGCATGAGAAAAGGAACAGAATTTGAATTATCATATGGACGTGTTCGAATCCCCTGCTTTGCAGAGTGCACTAGTGAATTTAATATCATTTCCCTGCAGAAGGTTTTGAAACCAACGACGTTCAAAATTTTATTGGGGAAAATCCAAGAAGAGGAAGTAACTGCAGCGAAAATAGAAGGCGTGGTTTTCTGTCCATTCTGTCATTTCGCTTCAATTCCACCCGAGAATGAAAAACTTTTTTATTGCTTGAATCCAGATTGTGGAAAGGAATCCTGCCGGTATTATTTCAACTAATTTATGGAAAATTTGTTCATCGAATGTGAAAAAAAATGTGTATATGTAATTATTACAAAATTTATTTACAGATTATGCAGAAAGCCGAATCATTTACCAAAAGAATGCGAAATTCTTGAGAAGAGTAAAAAAGCTCGTTTATTTTTGGAAGAGCATATGACAGCAGCACTAATAAGAAAATGTGGAAATTGTGGAAAGGGAATTGTGAAAAATGACGGATGCAATGTAGTAACTTGTACTTGTGGATCGACCGTCTGTTACTTTTGTGGACAGTTATCAATCTCACATGCTCATCTCAATGGAAAGTAAGTTTTACACTTTCCAAGAATCTATAAGGAACATTTTCCTATTTACTTTACGTTTCAGAATAATAAAATATTTTTATTTTCTTGCATTTTCAGTTGTGGTAAAGTTACCAATGACATAACGGACGCTCAAGGAGTCGTGTACGTCGCCAAGAAACTGGAAAGGCAATTGCTAGAAATGGACCCGAATCTAAAAATAAATGTAGATTCAATTTTGCCAGAGATACCAAGGTTTTATCAAAATAATTTGGAAGATGCTCCTGTTACAGTAAGCATAAAAAATTCTTTAAAATTCCATGAATTTAAAAAAAAATGTAACGTCAGATTTTAGTAACTTAAATTTCAAATTTTTTAAATCTGAATTTCAGACTCATGCACAGAATGCAATTCATCCGCTTCCAAAATTGTAAATCATCTCCTATGATTACGATTCAGTTTACGAAAGTAAATTATTTAATATCAAAAAACTTTCGTGGATATCGAAAAAGCAAAAAATAATTTTATTGCACGTGCGCATCTGAAACTAATTTTCACTCGCACATTTTTCTCGACTAAAAAATGTACGTTTTTAGCTTTATTCTCCCTATTGCTTTATTGGTTATCGCTTTTTCATTTCGGTGAACTTCCATCCCTCATCATAAAATTTATCTGTCTAAAAAAGTATCTATTGACTTTATTGAATGATTCGCAATACCGAAGTGTATCGAAAATCAATACTTTTTAATAACTCTTAATGTCAATTTAAACGTGATTCAGTATTGTTTAATTATCTCTTAGAATGCAAATTCATTTTTCTTTAATTTATCAATCCTTAAGACCTTGAATTTATTGCAGTGTTTGACTTTCTTTTATGTATTGTTAGTGTTAATAATTTTGTAACATTTTAAAGAATTTTATAAAGGGTTGTTTACAAATTACGTAAAATGGTTTCGAAATTTCTTATAAGTTCAGAATAAGTTCTAAAGCATTTAAGTTTAAAATTAAACTTTTGTGAAACCTCAGATTAAAAAATATCAGTCACTTTAATGATAAGTTACAACGTTACATATGTTTTTGAGTTTGTTTTGTACCTTTCATAATTTTAAATAAATTTCTGTACAAAAAGTGTCCTCATTTCTATTTTATAAATTAATTTTAATTTCATTATGCTCTTTTACTTTATAATTAACTTTATGTTTCAATTATCATTTCTGATTGTGGTCTATCCTTTTGCCATCCTTCATACATATGCACGTATTATAATCTCATCACAAGAACTTCAGAGAATTGATAATCATATATATCATATCAAAGTTGACAACATAATTCAATGAAAATCTGAAACAATGGAGAATTTATTTCTAATTTGGTTCCAGTAGTGTATCATATCAAAATTGTATATATAATTCGAGAAAAATCGGAAACAATGAGGCATTTATTTTTAATCTAGTTTCAAGAGAAATTTTTCAAAACTTTTTAAATACAAAAATTTTTTCGTCCTATTTCAGTAAATTTTATAATTTTCAATTTAAAACTTAAACATTGAGCAACAAGTTTACGCGTGAAACAGTCAAAATTGACAAATTGTTCACAATTATATATACAAATGAAATTTATATCCTCAATAATTGAAAAAAGCTTTCAGAAATTAATAGACTGAAAGTCTTCGAAATTTGAAACTTTTTAACTATAATTATTAAAAAGATAATAATTTCAAGTTAAAAAACTGAATTTTCAATCAAAAACGAACAAAATAAAATAATTATATCTAACTTGGTAATCTGTACAATTTTTACACTGAAAAACGTCTATTTTTCTGAAAAAAAAATCCTAAAAAAGAAAATGCTGATCATATAATAAAACTCCTTTTGGTCAAGAACATAGAAATATTAGTAAGAAGTTGTATATATAATATCGATTTGTATCATAAAAAATGAAAATGTGAAAAAATTTTAAACAAATCCTACAACCTCAATAATCTCAGCCTGTCTCTTGATGAATTAAACTTACATAACCACTATCACTACTATACACAGCACTATTTACCGAATCCGAAAAATTAATAACTCACATCATTTTCCTTATCTGAATTAAGTACGCGACATAAACTTAAAACAAATAATAATACACGAACATTTAACGAAAACGACAAAGCACTCAAGAATTGAAAATTTAACTCAACAATCTTGTGGAATTATCTACTAGCTACAGTATCAACCGTTAATGAAATTATTTAACTTCTTAATTATTTAAGCCCTCTTTATTAGTTATCCACTCCAGCATTTTAATCATCATATTAACGATACCGAGAAACCAAATTTATCGAAATTAACAAATGTATTAGCGACAATGAAAAACCGTTACATCTCTACCGAATTATTGCAATTCAAATAAGATTTGGACGATTTGGACTCTTCCACCTACTATGCTAGTGTTTTATGAATTTTTTGGAAATGCGTTGCTGATTTGAGTTCAGCACTTATCCTTCGTTTCTTTCCGGTCATGCGGAAGAATGCCGATAAATCACGAACACGACCCTTATACATTACATACATACATACATAGAATGAACGAAAGGGAAAGTGAATCTAAAACCGAGTCTAAAACTCCATTTTTATTCGCAATTTCGACGTTTTGAGATATTAATTTGAGCAAATTAATCCCTATATATTAGAGTTATTTTCATTTATACCTTTATAGCATTTGTGTTATTTCTGATATTCGACTACTTTTTTATATCGCTTGTCCCAGAAGCACCCAGAAGCCTAGAACATAAACAATGGAGTATCGTGGAAGGTGTGTCCAGATCTGATTCATCTGATGCAATCTGATGCGTCGAGTTACGTATACCTACTCCTACACCCAAAGCGCTTGTCCGTGTAAAGAGAAGGAGAGTCATCATCCATCCTCGTTCCTCCTATCCCTACTCACTCAAGAGCTTCAAGAGAGTTCAGAGTGGGGATCGGAATATGTACTCTCTCTCTGCAGCAAGCCAGGTAGCAAAGCAACGCTCCGAAAGTTTTCGAATTCAAATTTCGGACGGACTTTTGTTAGAGTTTTTAAATACGTTAAATACTTAAGAACTTATGCTGAGCCAATGATAAGGAGAATATGATCAACATTTAAATTCATAAAGACATAAACATAAATTCGAACAGAGCATTTATGGAGCATTTTTACAAGAATTTAAACCATTTCATAGTTTAAACAAATATCATAATATAATAAATATATTTGTAAACAAATTTACTCTACAGTGAATTTAATTATATTTATTCTAAATTATACATTATTTTTTTAGAAAAAAAGAATTTCTGTCACGTTTATTTCGTTCATAATTTGAATTTGGCGCACCATTTAATGACGAGGTTATGGATATATCCGCGCAATATTTGAAAAATCTCAATTATTTTTTACTAATTTTTACCAACAATAAGACTTAAAAGAGAGAAATTATAATAAATTTATTATAATTTCCTTATTCTACAAATTAATTGTAAATATATTGTATACATTATTTTGTACAATATAGTCATTTGATGAGTGCCTTTATACTTCTCCACGGAGAAGTAAACCATCGATGGTTTTTAATAATTATTATTATACATATATTATAATAATGTATTGTTCTAGTTCGTCTTTCCACATAAAATTACATTTTGCATATATGGTTAAATTTATTATAATTGTTCAAAGTTAAAATATACTGATTTGAAATATATATATTTATTTATTGTATAATAATAAATCCGTCGGAAATTTGAATTCGAAAACTTTCGAAGCATTGCTGACTACCTGACTTGCTGCAAAGAGAGACTAGAGAGCGTATTCCGATCCCCACTCTGAACTCTCTTCAGTGAGTAGGGATAGGAGAAACGAGGATGGATGATGACTCTCCTTCTCTTTACACGGACAAGCGCTTTGGGTGTATGCGTAACTCGACGAATCAGATCTGGATATACATTGCACAATCGATTACTGTTGAGCCAATCATTCTTTCAACACGTGCTTATGTTTTGTCTATTTTATTTGCGTCTAATTAGTAATTACTAACCGGCGTGAACGTCTTAAAAAAAATTCTGCTATTTAGTCGTATTCAACTTGTGTCACAGGGTCATAGCTGTAAAAAAATTAGTGCGTGACTTTGATTATATATGAAGAAAAGTGTAAAATAAGTGCAAAAATGGCTTCAAGTTCGGGAATAAGTGTGGATGATCTTTCTGCTGACAAACGTCAAGTTTATTATAAACTTAGATCCGTCTTTCCAAACACCGATCCAGAATATATCCGGGAAATATTAATTAATATCCCGGTAGGAGTTAGAGCAAATGCAGGTGATGATAACCTGATAAGTGATCTCGTCGATCACTTGATCTCAGATGGAGATGATCACATCGATCTCAATACAATTGGCAGGACGCTCAATTACTGGGAACAAGTTTCTTCTTCACCTGAGTCTCAATACGAGAGATTGGTTGGCATTTTCCCTGATGCCGATCCTGATTATATAAAAAATTTCACAAGAAAATCTTTTAATAACGCGCAAGAAATTAACAGATTCGTGGACGAAAATTTAATCCAAAAAAGTTACCCTACGAGGGAACAGTATGTCGCGAGGAAGAAACGAGAAGAAAAGTTTCGTAAATATTTTACGGAATTCGACATCGAGACTTTTTTGAAAGAATTTCCAAATCCGGTTGAACATTTTGAAGGAGGAGGAAAAACTTACACAGAAGAAAAAGCCGTTTTAACCTTATTATGCAATTGGTTTCCAAATTTAGAGGTAAATATCGTGTTTCGATTGTTCTAGAGTCTAGAGTATTAAAATTAGGTATTTTTTCGCTCTGTACCTGTAATCACTTTTTGAATAGAATTATGTGTACAGATTGAGAAAATATTTAATTTGAATACTTTTCGCATAAAATGAAACACTTGAATTTTAAGATTCGATTTGAAACTGTTTATTTCACGTGAGAATTGTGTTAAAAGTAAATGTTTTTCCGCTGCGTATATCTATACGTGATAAAAATTCTATTCAAAGGAAACAAGTCTTAATAAAAATGAAATAGAATCTTTTTCTGATTTTTATATACAGCTGGATACGGTTCTCAGAGAATATAAAGAAGCAAATTTTAATCCCAGTATTACTGTAAAACATCTGGAAGAAGGAAGTGGCCTTAAAGAAACGAAGAGGCATGAATTTTTAAAGGATCTGGATAAAAATATGCCAGAATTTGCATTTATATGCAATAGGCAAGAAATTGAAGAATATTTGGACAAAATTAGAAAAGAAGAAGAGGAAGCTTTGAAAAAATCAAAGGCAAGTCTCATAAATTTTCTTTAGACCTTCAATTTGAAGTGAATATACCTCATCGGGAATTTATTTTATTTTTAGTAAAATATTTTTAATAAATTTGTTAATATTAATTTTTTGAAATACCTTTACAGGAGAACAACGAATTATTACATTGTGAATCGTGCTTTAATGATTTTATCGCAGCACAGTGCTCCACTTGTGACAGTGGTCACATTTTTTGCAACGATTGCATTTCGACCGGAACGGAATGCAAAATAGCTGAAGCAAAATACACAATCCGATGCTTTCAAGATTGTGATTCTACTTTTGGTTTGCAAACTCTTGAAAAGATTTTGACGCCGAAAACTTACTCAATCTTGATTCAAAAGCAACAAGAGGAAGAGTTGGCAGCTGCCGATATTCGAAATTTAGATACCTGTCCATTCTGCGACTTTAAGTCTGTGGTAAATGAAGAGGATAAAGTACTAATGTGCATGCACGAAGATTGCATGAAACAATCGTGCAGGTGGGTCAAAATAATTTATTCATTTAAAACAAATTTATTTTACAATGAAGAGTTATTAATTGTGTATTTACAATTCCATTTATTTTTATTTCAGAAGGTGCAAGAAAGCTAACCACCTTCCAAATGATTGCTCTGATGTCTTTGAAGCGAAAAATGTACGATTATATGTGGAGGAAAAATTGACCTACGCTCTCGTCCGTACCTGTAATAAGTGTACAAAAGAGTTTGTCAAACTTGAAGGATGTAATAGAATGACTTGTTTAAATTGTGGATCAGTGCAGTGCTATCTTTGCGACAAAGCAGTGTCACCTGATAACTATAAACATTTCAATGCGCAAGGAGGAGAACGTTTTGACTTGTTAGGAAACTTTAATTTTCGAAATTCATTGTAACTTAATACCCAAGCTAAAATGTGAGTTAATTTATTTAATTATTCAAAAATTGTAGGTGCCCATTATACAGTGATGACAATAGGCAGGCAGCAGAAGCTGTGATTGAAGTCGCCAAAATCTTGAAAGAAGATTTATTGAAGAAAAATCCGGATCTTGATCTAGAAGTAGTGGATAAGCTTCTACCGGAATTACCTCCAAAAACGCAAGGAGCCCATGAGCAGATAATTAATGCACATCAAATACCTGTAAGTATTTTTGACATTGCTCATATTTATTCAAATCATCTAAGAGAAATAAGTTACAATGCCGTACTTAATTTCAGGAGCGCGCTATAAGAATAGCGAAAGCCGTCTCACCCTAATGGGTAATACCTAAACAGTTCAGAACAATCAGAACGAAAACATGAACTTAACTTAAACTTAAACTCATTTTCATTTTTTTTTCGTGATTAATCGTTTTTCGTTTTAATAATACATTTACTATTGCCAAGAAAATACTTATTATATAGTTTACGACTGTTTCTTGAGAAGTTAAAATATCACATACATGACTCTTTATAGTTATTAATTCAAATGTGATAAATATTGTTTAAGCATTTGACGATAAAGTATTGTTAGCATTTAATAAGATATTAAGTTTAACCTAATATTGAGTTGAATTCTATATAGTGAACATGAATGCCTAAAATTTTACTGTAATAGGTGGTGTGCAAAAATTCACTATAAGACACTTGAATGTTATAAATCTAGATAAGATTTTTACTTTTTTATTGCTATGAATAGTATAAATAAAAGCGTTTTGTAGAAGATAGTTGTATTTATTAAAATTTAGTGCAGTCATTTTTTAAACTTTTTCTTACTAATGTTTCTCGTATTGATTAAACGTTAGTAACGCGAATTTGCTAAAGATAAACAGGCTTCGTTTTTTGTATAATACCGGAAGTGGTGATACATAACATAGACGAGCCGTGAGCATAAACCTAAATGGAAGGAACTTCAGTGGAAAGGTAGTGGGTACGATGGGTTTGAAGGGTCAAAGTGATAAAGCGTGCCATTTGTCTGTAGGGTGAGAAACTCCGACACACTTATAGAGAGGAAGTATATAAAGTGCTGTCTGGCATAAAAAAGATAAAGATAAAAGTATCTAAGAAGGAAGGACTCAGTAAAATTGATAAAAAATTAATTTACATAAGTTAAATATTCTACCAATTCTATTTCTTCATTTTGTTACGGCTAAACTTTAATTTGCCACAATCTAATTCTTAGAATGTATACAAAGTTGGGTATCGCTCGTATCTTGAGAGCCCTCTAGATTCCTAAGTCTCTCAAGAGCTATAAACACGGACGACGAAAACTCAAGCAAATTGAAAATTCTTTTGATATAATATAAATTTAAATTTTCTGTAGGTTCTAATCACTGAAAATAGTAAATATGCATAAATGTGCATCACCTAAATATTTTTCATGCCTTTTCAGTATTGGGATATGGTAAAGATTTAATAGTGATTTTATGAATAAATGACAAGTCTTTGTTTTAGATGAACTAATTGTAAAGATTTTTTATTCAAATGAACATCTTAACTCATTAGAGAGCAACGAGCGACTGACTAAACTTGATGCGTTGATCCTCAACCGAAGGACCCGTAGACATAACATATACAGAGTCATGAGGCTATGTGAAATATTAAACAATCACGTAATATAATATGAGAAGTGTTTAAAAGATAAATTTGTATATTCTAACATTCAGCACTAGATATACCTAAATTTAAGGGTACGAAAAATTCATAATATAAAGATGTGCGCGAGTTTAATATGCATGTGTGCCTGTTACAATGTCAGAGATTACAATGTACGCATGAGCATGAGCGTAGCGTGGATACACTGTGGCGAGCGAGTATTCTCTCTCTTTCCCGTTCGTCACTGGAAATCCCAGCGAGACCCTCTCTCTTCCTCTTATGGGTTATAGCACCGCTCTTCCCCTTGCAGAACAGAATCCCATGCCACTTTCTGCCCACGTGTAGCCAAACGTCAAACTAAAACCACGTGGCCAAGGTACACGACACGATTCTTGGTGTTTCAATTAAACAAATGAAAATGATCGATACGTAGGGAACTAATATACTCTGAATCCAATGTCGATTATTGAATCGCGAGAAAATTCAAATGTTATACCGAGAATTTGTTGAATTCGAAAGTGATCTATTATAAACCCAGAAGTCCTAGAG
>JAUEJJ010000017.1:13543316-13555165 GCA_032164275.1 Synergus coniferae | reverse complement strand
CACCCAACGCGCTCTAGAAACCAATAGTGGGGGGTAGCTCGACAAGTTCAGTTTTCAGTTTCAGTCTTCACTCTTCAGTCCTTCAGTCGAATATCGATTCAGTCTCGCGCAAACCACCCCCGAGTGTCATTGTCGAGCTTCGCACAAAAGCACCTCGACGCCGAGCCGCGCAACTCCCTTGTTTTTTATGAACCTCAACACCTCACTTGCATGTAAACAAAGAATTTTCTGAGCTTTAAAGCTCATTTTTAAATTAAGCTCACTTCTGCAAAGCTCTTCATTCGAGTTTTCAAAAAACGAGGGCCGGTATCGATTTGTTCCAAAAGACTTAGGATGCAACGTCCATTCCATTGTTCATAGTATATTGCTTTTTAATATAAAAAAGGACCGGTTCCTTCGCTGAAAATTTAAAGGGATTGCTATTTAAAGAGAATTTAGGGTTTTTTAAATTGAGTTTTTAAAAGTGAACTTAAACTTTGAACTGGAAGTTTTTGTTAGTTTGATGATTGGTTGAAGAGAGAGACAAGAGACTTTGGTATCATTTATTGAGTTAATGATTTATTTAGCTTGAATTTATTGTAGTTTTATTTTCGGTTAGACAAGGAAGTGAAGTGTGTCCATCGAGGAAAATCGATGGGCGCATATCGCTGGGTAGAATCTGGTTTCCGTGAGCATGAAGTGAATCCGCCGCTCGTGAGCACGAGGAGTGGAGTCGATCGAAAGAAGTGGAGTTTACCCCGAGCTTCGAGCGCATTATGAGGGGAGTTTTCGATTTCCTAGAGGCAAAAGCTCATGGCAGATCTTGACTGTACACGAAAATAAGTCTTAACGGAGAGATAAGAAAATAAGAGAAACAATAGGAGAGATGTCTTCGATATCTGCGCAAGGAGTTGTGGAGAGAGCGAGTGCTGAGCTGACCAAGAGGATCAACGGCTTGGGGCTTCGAGCTTCAAAACATCATGGTTTGTGTGCTTTTTTTTCATTCTAATCTAGAGTCTTTCCTTGTGTGTGAGGATCTAGTGCAGTGCCGCTCACTCCTGGAAGATTCTAGAGAACGTTTTTTTTTCCATCCAATTTCAAATTGAGGATGAAGGCTTTCAACTCTTTGAGACTATTATTTTCAGATCGAAGATCAAATGTAGTTTTGTTGTTTAATTTTTAAAAAGGGGTTGTACGACCTCGATTCATAAAAGATTGATGTGAGTCATGCGGTAATGTGGAGTAAATTATAGTAGAGGGTGATACTATAATTTAATTTTTACGCAATTTCGCGTGGGTGTATGCAATATAGATGTTGTTGAGTAAATAAGTTTTCTGTGAAGGAAACATTTTTTTGAGAAGTTGAATTACTTAGCGAAGAAGATATTAGCTACTTTTAATATTTTATACTAAGTTTTGTACTATTTTTAAAAATAAATAGTAGGAATTGTAAAATATTTAGACTGAAAATTTCAAAATTAACTTTTATCCTGAATCGACTGATACCTTTTTTTGAAAAGTTGAATTGAATTTTCTATAATTTAAGGGAAGATTGAAGGCCTACTCGACAAGAACTTGAGGTTCTCTAGTGCCGATTGTAGAGAGATTTAGGCCTCGAGTTATAGAGATTGAACTTGTATTTAGAATAGTGCCAATTCGAGGTTTTAAAAAATCGATTCCCATTGAAAACTAGAACTTTCATTGGTCGATTTTTAAGCTACGTCACGTTCTCTTGAATTTCAATTAGATAGTGCAATCGACCCTTTTCATGGGCCTCATATTATGCAGTTAATATAGCGCAGTAGCAATGCGGTTTGCAATTCGATGAACTATCTATCACTAAAGACAATTTTTAAAATGTAAAATTTGTCAAAAATTTTTATTACATTTGTTTAAATATTTTATTTGTAAATATAGTGCTTGCAGTTTATTTAATCATTTTCTTTATAAGAACTTAAAAAATAGGGCAACCTTTCACAATTATCGACATTTTAAAATTGTTGTACATGTACATTCATAAAGTTCAAGGAAAAGCTACTCTGTAACATGTAAATTACAAATTAACTCTGTTCGTAGAAAAATTGTTATCGATCACATAGTTATCGTAGCATAACTTTCCTCGTGTTAAAAATAATTAATAAAGTAAAAAATAACCCTGTAATATAATATAATAGAAAGTATTAAGACCAATTTTAATCGAGAAAAAAATAAGAGTTAATGCTGTAGTAAAAAAATGTGTAAGTAGAAATCTCCAGTAATAATCAGACGAAAATGAAGGCCATGATTTTAAATGCGAATGCTTGAAAACATTGATTTTAATTTTTAATTTAAATTAATTTCGTAAATATATTGTATACAGAGTAGGAGTGGCCAATATATTAAATTACAAACAAATGTTCCACACGCTGACTATTTATATAGTCTTATTTGACTTTTATATCACAATTCCTTTCAAACGTAGTACACAGACTCAGAGTAGTAAATAAAATTTATTTTGTGAGTAGCTTAATCAAAGCTTAATTATTATATTTGCAAGTGGATTACAATGGTAGATTTATATTAAAAATAATTTTAAAATAAATTTCTGACAATCATTTTAATTAGAAAAAAAGGTAAGAAAAAAAAATACATTTTGTGGTGAATAGCTATTATGGATATGATGGATCGACATTCTATTTGTGGTATTAAATCCTGGATTTGGCGTCCCACCTTAATTTGCTTTCCTGCGGATTGGATCTAAATCCTCTCGTAACGCAAGATTGAATCGAATAAACCATTTATCTCAAAACGGTAATAAATCCGGGATTTTACTGATTTAGGAAAGTTTCTAAAAAAAATCGACCTAGTAAGGCTTATAAAACTAAATTATATTATATTTAATTTCTACTTTTAGAAAATTGCATGAAGATTTTGAAAACAAATCAGGAACTTGGCTCTGATTTCTAAATTATCAGCTAAGATCAACTCAGTAATTTACTAGAGCAAACAGTCTGAACTTTCTCAAATTAATTATTATTTGATTACCGGATTTTAGTTCAAGCTTTATTATTAGATATTTCTATGTTTTCGACCATGGGGTCGAAAGTATATTCAAAACATTGGTAGGTTTTCAGTAAACAGATCTTTTCTTTTAAAATTCGAAATTTTCTTTCTATCTACTCCAACCGCAGTCGGATCGATAAGGGTTTCAATGATTTGCGACTATCCTATTCAAAATTATCATTCTTTCTGTTTTCTTTTTGATCTCGTTTGTCGAATGATTCAAACACGTTGTTCACACTGTTTCCTCCAAGGCTAGATAAGTTGTTCGAATGGAATCCAGCCAGTCAAAGTTGGACGATTGCCAAACTAAGAACCTCTGATAAAATCAGCAGGAATTTCAACCGTTTCGTCACGGCGGTTAATCATTCGGTACGGGCCATTGACAATAAAATGAGAAATTTCGGGATGGTTTTGAAATAGGGTCATACCTGAAAAAACAGGAAAATTAGGATCTATTTCCACTAAATTTTACAAAAAGACAAATCAGATGATCTAATATTAATATATTTCATTAATTACTTAATGCTTCCTCTTTGAGGAAGCAAATCATATTTGCTTTCAGGAAGCAAAGTGCTCATTGAATGAGCACAAAAGTTGATGCAACTTCACAGCTTTTTATTATTTTCAAATATTTAATAAATAGTGAATCTATGTTTTCTTCTACATAATACATTTCATATGTCGCTTAGACATATGGAATTGTTTAAGACTTCTCGTTCGATCACTGAAGTTAAGCAGCGCTTGCCTCGGTTATACTCGGATGGGGGTTGTCGCCTTTAAAATGATAAATAGTTTAAAATTAAAAGACTTTAACAAGTAATTTAAATTGTAATTCGATAGGCAGTTAAAGAATATAAAAAAATCATAAAGATAAATTGTTCTAAGTCTATTAAATAAAGCTACTGAAAACTAATTTTATTTCGCAGACATAATGATGGCAATTAAAAATTGAAATCCGTAAAGGTAGAGCAAAGGTCAACAAAAGCTGATATTATTTGGTTTGGATATAATCCTCTTTTTTCTCGAAAAGAATCCTTCATCAGATAAAGAGGTTTGAGAATTCGAAATATGCACAATCTTATTATATATTTCGAGTTAAATTTTGCATAAAAAACCACAATTTTTACAAATTGTACTGCATTCTGCATATTGTATGTGTTGATTGAAAAATTGATGAGATATGTTGATATTGATTTCTATTTCATTGCAGGTGGTGGAAAGGCGAGTGTCATGGAAAGAGTCACTAATGTATTTTGTGGAGGAGGAGCAGTGGCTTACACAAATCTGCAAAGTGCAAATAATGCGAATTCGACGCCAGAAAAGCCGAGTAGAAGTGCTTCAGTGCCCGTAAATAGTACAAGCAATATGGGCAATAATAAAGTTTTAAGTAACAATAGAATTGAATCGACTTCCAATCGAACGAGAATTCCGAGAAATCGGTCGAAAAATGTTTCAATAGCGGGTGGTGGTACAGGCGGATATATTCCACCTTGCACTTGGGAACAACTTATGCAAGACGACCACTTTTTGAGTCGATTTGTTCTTTACTTCAATGCCTCTGAAAGAAGAGTTTTAGCTCAGGTAAATTTACATTCGGAAACTGAGAAACTAAATTCATCTATATTACTTTTGTTTCCAGATTTCTATTTTCGATCCTTTTCTAAAATTCGAAATTACTGAATTCTGAATTCTTTACTTATAATTTATTCTAGAATATGATTGAACTATAATAATGTATTCTCAGGTTTGCACACGATGGAGGGATGTTTTGTACGCGAGGCCAAGACTTTGGGCCGGATTGGTGCCAGTCGTAAGGTGTCGAGAAGCCCGGGCAATGGCATCCAGTTCACGTGCCCGACTTTATGCATCTTTAGTCAGGAGAGGCTTCCACTCGCTCGTTTTGTTAGGAGCCTCTGACGAGGATATTCCAGAATTAACGCACGGTTTTCCTTTAGCACAAAGACACATACACTCGTTATCCTTGCGCTGTTGCGCAGTCACTGACAGAGGTTTGGAAGCTCTTCTCGATCATCTTCAGGTACTAAAAAGAAAAACTAACATCTTTAGGGAAATTTTCGGATTTAAATTGAAATTGAAACTTTCACCAGGCATAAGTACTAAAAAGCATTGAAACTAAAAAAAAACAGGGAGGAAAAATCAAATCTTTGAAATCCACCTAAAGTTTTATGCAATTTTATGTTATTTTTCTAAGAAATGCATTTTAAAACTCAAATCAATTTTCCTTGTCATTGTTCACATGAGCAAAGATTTAATCGATGCGTATGATTGGGTCTAAAAATAATTAGGTGCTTTTCCACTTAATTAGAGATTGCTACTTCAAGCGAGCTAGGGGAAGGTCTGGCTTTATGGTAGCAAATAAGTATAAAGGGATGCTGATACTCGATAGAGATATCAATAATTATCTCAGGGGCTCTATAATCAATTTTGATGAAAATATTGTCAGTTATAGGAATCTCAAAATTGAAGTGAAGTAATTTCTAATTTTGTAAATTGATTACAGGCCTTGTTCGAGTTGGAACTCGCCGGATGCAACGAGATAACGGAAGCTGGACTCTGGGCTTGCCTCACGCCTAGGATAGTTTCATTATCTTTATCGGATTGCATTAATGTTGCGGATGAGGCAGTTGGAGCTGTGGCTCAGCTTTTACCAAGCCTCTATGAATTTTCTCTTCAAGCTTATCACGTCACGGATGCTGCCCTCGGTTATTTCAGCGCTAAGCAAAGCACATCCCTCAATATTTTGAGGCTACAGAGTTGTTGGGAACTGACCAATCACGGCGTTGTCAATATCGGTAAATCTCAGTTTTATGACCTTTAAAAAAAAATAGTAAATATATTGGAAATAAAAATAGACGAATAGTTATAAAATGAAAATTACTTTCTTCTATAAGGAATTTTTACTTTTTGCAGTACATTCGTTGCCGAATTTGACTGTTCTTTCGCTTTCGGGATGCAGTAAAGTGACGGATGATGGGGTCGAATTGATAGCAGAAAACTTGCCAAGACTTCGTTCGCTAGATTTGAGTTGGTGTTCGAGAATCACGGATGCGGCTTTAGAGTACATCGCCTGTGACTTGAATCAGTTGGAAGAACTTACTTTGGACAGGTATTGTTTAACTACTTTATAGATATAATTTAAAGTAATTTATGAGATGGACTAAAAGAAAAAAATTGGCAGACGATGTGAAACGAGTTGCTACATTTTACTTATATATATATATATTCATTAATCAGAGACGACTTTAGTAAAATGAAATAATGAGTATTTCATTAATTTAATTTTTTACTTCGAAACTTTGAGACTCTATTTTTCTTCTGTGAAATAATTTCCTCGTGTTATTATTTACAAGACAACATCAAAATTGTGCTAAATGTAGGCTACGAACTTCTGGCGTTTTTATGGCGGGCGAGTTACATCCATGAGTAAAAAATATTGCCAAGTATTTCTATTTAAGGACGTGTTGCACAACGCTCAAATTGTAGCAGCTGAGAAATGTCAGAATGCAATGTGGTTTCTGTGGAGTGGCAATTCGTTCAAGCCAATTGAGTCTCTGCCACGATACTAAACGCATTAAATTAAATTAAGTTTTCACACCTATCGCGTGTGAATTGAGTGTCCAAAATCTCGTTAGAGAAATTTACAATTCGTATTTGGCTAAAATGTGCGAGGATATTTTCAGAATGCAAAAAAAAACAGTTTTTGTTGAAAAAAGTTCCATTTTTTAAAATTGAGATACCCAAAAAGTTAAATTGATATTCTTTACTCTCTCTTACAAAAGTACCTTGAACAAAAATAATTTCCAGTGGGTGAAGACTTATTTTGACCTTTATTAAGATGAAATGCATTCTGGCATGGTTTCTTAAACTTGTTGCAGATAATTTTACACTTTTGTGAAATTTTTTTGTAGTGAGATAATAATCCGTAAATGAATCAAGCTTTTCTTAGAATCGCGTTTCATAATATTTGTGGAAGGTCTTGAAATGTATTTTTTAGTTTGTGTGTTTTTTTTTTGTTGACGTTTTGCTTCCTCATAGAGGAACTAAGCTTTGTAGTGGTGACAAATCAGACGATTTAATATCTATATATATTTCATTAATTACTTAATGCTTCCTCTTTGCGGAAGAAAATCATATTTGCTTTCAGGAAGCAAAGTGCTCATTGAATGAGCACAAAAGTTGATGCAACTTCACAGCTTTTTATTATTTTCAAATATTTAATAAATAGTGAATCTATGTATTCTTCTACAAAATACATTTCATATATCGCTTAGACATATGGAATTATTTAAGGCTTCTCGTTCGATCACCGAAGTTAAGCAGTGCTTGCCTCGATTATACTCGGATGGGGGCTGTCGTACTAAATTTATCAATTGAGCTTATCAATTTAGGTTAATCAATTCATTGTCAGTTTATCAATTTAGCTTCTTGTTTTTTTTTAGATGTGTTCACATTACGGATATTGGCGTGGGATATATCTCGACAATGGGTTCCTTGAGCGCTTTGTTCCTAAGATGGTGTTCACAGCTTAGAGATTTTGGACTTCAACATTTATGTGGAATGCGATCTCTTCAAGTTTTGTCTGTGGCTGGTGAGCTTTTTCTTTATCAAAAATGAAAACTTTTTTCTCTGGAAATAAGAAAAATTTAAGAGCCTTTTGTTTATTAAAATTCTATGTATTTTTAGAAATTCCCTGACTCTTCAAGGTTTAGAAGTTTTCAAGGCAATAAATTACTACGTTTTTTTCCAGGTTGTCCATTGCTAACAAGTAGTGGTTTGTCGAGTCTAATTCAATTGAGGCATCTCCATGAGTTAGAACTAACCAACTGTCCAGGCACGTCGAGAGAGCTCTTCGATTATTTACGAGAACACTTACCACGTTGTCTGATAATTGAGTGAGCATCAAGGGAAACTTGACTCGGAACAAAATTTCGAGACTGCGTTTCTTTCAAGGGTCTCTTCTCTTCTACAAGAGAGCAAGGCTCATCTAGTCAGGAAGAGTAAAAAGTACAAGAGCAACTAAGCTTCGAGACAATTTTATCGCATAGTAATTAGGGAAACGACTTGCCGCGACCGAGGATAACATCCACACGAAAATTCAACCGAAATTATTAATTAAAGGGCAGTCTAGCTTTTGACAGTATAAAATAACACGATTTTAAAGATAGTCAATAGTTCTTTTTCACGCGCCGTTTTATTGTGTCTTTTTTGTTTCACTTTTGAAATAGAATCCATTATTTTCCGCGTAAAGTTATTCCTAAATAAAATATTTAAATAATCAAATAACAATATGGAAACGTCAGAGGCAAACCTGATTAATTTAATCTTTTATTACACAGTGGATACGAGATGAACCACTAGTTAGATCTGTGATAAATGTATACATAGTTTTTATGTTAATTTTTGGGGTATTTTGTTTCACTATTGCTGTTTTTACTTCGCAGTACTTTGACGTTCATCCCTCCATTAATATTATATCATTAATCATACTTGTCGAATAGCTTCAGTGTTCGGAAATTCCATGTTACTTGAAAAGTTGCTATCTTTTAGTAACGAAAACCATTATATTGCGTTACTTCAATAGATAATTTTTTCCTCTGTACTGGTACTTATAAAGGTTTAAGAAATAACCGATTGCGAACACTGAATAGCTGGCTTTAAAATTTAGGGACACAATACCGAGAAAAAACATTCCAAAGCATGTTAAATATAATCTCTAAAGCGGTCCTTACTCTTACCGTCGTTTTGAAAGATTCTTGCGATTGTAGATATATATATATATAGAGAGAGAGAGAGTCTAACAATGGTTTTTTTGCCTGCATTTCGTATATTTGTACAAATTTTAATGTCATTCTGTACCAAGTTTATATGCATGTACTTAATTTTAGACACACTTAAGAGCACCAACACTCAAGACGGTGAAAATGAGGACCGCCTCAGTCCTAGATGTTTTAAGATTTACATAGTCGATCTGACAATACACGACTTGTATTAAGAATAACTCGAGATCGATGCTTATTATATTTAAATTGTCATTTGATACGTAATTCGTTACGTGTATGGGGATCCAAAATTTAAGTATCTTTTAATTCACTATACTTAATTTCAAGCGCTTTAAACTAATTTAAATGTAATTGACTTAAACTTTTAAAGCACTTTAGATTGCATAAATCAAAAAGTAATATTTTTAGAGCATCTCCTTTTTGAAGTTTGGGTCCCTATAAACTTAAACTCCTATCTTCTTAGTGTTCTTTAATCTTAAGATATTTCCAAACTGAGTTTTTTCTCATCGTATCACCTTACAATTAGACGTTTAGTAAAAACACGTGAGGTAATATTGATACATTATTTTGTGTGGTGAAAGTTGTTGATAATTTTAATAAATCATGAAGTTGATGAATGTTAAACTACAAGGTGTTTCGCTATCCGTTTGTCATCATAACGAAAGACCTTGAATCTTTACAATAAATCGAAAGATACTATGTTGCGCTGTAAAACTTCGCGTCAGATTTTACGGGGAAGTTTGCTTTTGATGAGTCAAATGTGTTAGGGCGCGCAGTTGCAAGTTTCGAGGGTACAAAATAAAAATGTCCTTGTAAATATTGTATAAAACATTGCCGAACACAATTACGTTTTTTAGGCGAAAACAGAAAAAAGTTACACCCATGTACACATCGTTTAGATTTTACGGTATTAATACCGCATTGTGACTCGATTCGAAGAGTAATTAGTTTTAAGAACGAGCAGTTATGAGACGGGAGCACGTGGACGGCAGTGACATACGTACGAAATAAAGACGTGATTAATGATTTAATGACTCATCTGTAACCTGAATTCACGTGTTTTCCCACCAGCTGAGACATCCGAGGCCTGGTTCGTCAATTGCGCCCTGGAAATGGTAAAATAAAGTTTAATTATCACTTAAAGGACAATAATATTAAATACTAAGTACCAATAATTTTATTTCAACAGAAAAGGTGGTTTCAAAATAATTTTACATACCCATAGAGTGTATGGCGAAGTGTTTTTAATTTCAGACTTTCCTACTTCGCCAGAAATTTGAAGACTAGTGGGTGAAGTTTCGGAGAAGATTTCATTGACGACTCTGAATCTAATAATTTCGTCTGTAACCAAATTTAGATTATTTAAATTTATAATACGTATTCTATATATATTTTTTCAATTTTTAGATGCTTTTAATGAAATTTTAATTACGTTCGTCCATGAACAGGTCGTGCTTTTGTCCATCTTCAGTTTTATATTCCCATACCCAAATTCTCTCAGTCTCATCGAATCTTGATTCATGCTGCAGTTTCTGAGGTGGAATGATAATGTCTTCAAAAAATCCCACAGTCACTGAAATATACAATTTTGTTTCAATACATTTCGAAATTATTGTATTCAATAAAATAGTAATCAAAATGGTTTTAATATTTGCAGATTTTAGAATGAAACTATTAATAGTGTTTATTTTAGTGAATGGTTTGATTGCCTTAACTTCAAAGTTATTATAGGAATTTGATTAATTAATAATTATTAAATTTAAAATTACCATGTACTCCTTCAATGCTGCAGTTTCGTATTTTGCCAATTAATATTTCTTCCATAAACGGACGGAAGACAATAAATCGAAATGATACCGGTGTGTGAGAGGAACCATCTCCTGGAAAAATGTATGATTCTTCTATTTTCTTAATATCGTGTAAAGCGATACATAATCCTACTTTTGGGTAAACCTAAAATAAAACAAAGTTAATGACAAACATTATTCGAGATATATTACAATGCTGGAATAATAATGAAATTAATAGGTAGTTAGCAGTTTAACAAAACTATTTCAAGACGATTCTCTGAAATTATTTCTTTGAGTTTGATACAATCTTTATAAAATTTGCATGCAATCTATGATTTTTAATTAATAATAAAACTTTTTTAGTATATAAATTTACTTTGAAATGTAATTAATCTCCAGAACTATTATAACCTTATTTGCAAGTTTTCTATTTAATTCATCAATGATAGCATCATTCAGCTTTCTTTTGAATTTCCAGGGAGGAATTTTTACAGTATCTTTGAATTTGCATGCAATCTATGATTTCTAATTAATAATACAACTTTATTAGCATATAAATTTACTTTGAAATGTAATTAATCTCCAGAACTATTACCTTATTTGCAAGTTTTCTATTTAATTCATCAATGATGGCATCATTCAACTTTCTTTTGAATTTCCAGGGTGGGATTTTTACAGTATCTTTAAATTCCGTAAGAACGAACATGTTTGATCTATAATGCTTAATAGAAACTACTTAAAAATAGTGAATGATGAAATATGTCCTATTATTTACAATATTTACACTTTTGGATCTACCAAAAACCACTGTAATAATTGGATAGCGGATGCCGGCGTGTAAAAGTTAAAAAGTGCTATTTTTTTGTGGTTAAGATTTGGTTACAAATGCAGAACAAATGAAGAAATGGTTCGATGGATTCCATTCAAGCACGGCAACAAAATTCATTTCTCCTACGGCAACAAATTCCTAACCTACACTGATCCTGATAGATATCCCAGACCCAGACCTCCCAGACCTCCCAGACAGACGTCCCAGACCAGAGCCCAGACTGTCCCAGATATGTACTCTGTATGTACATGCGCATTGCGTATTGCGTCCCTTTAGAGTACCAGACAACCAGACCTCTACGGTACGACTCCCATGTATTTTTTTGACTAGATACACTCAAATCTCACAAATCTTAATTTCTCTCAAATCTTAACTACTTAATCTCAAAAATCTTAACTGCAAGTCTCT